>VMDO01000148.1:34009-241486 GCA_007922755.1 Pedetes capensis | reverse complement strand
TTTCACTCCATCTTTCTGGAATTTCTTACAGTTTCTGTTCCACTAAACATATCTCTTTGTCAACCTATGTATGGGTCTTTAATATTATTTGCTCTACCTCATTAAGGGCTTTGGAGCAGAAAGAGAAGGTGGTGGCAAGTCCTTGATCTGCAACCATGATCTCTGCATCCTGCTTAAACTTCCCAGGAACCTTCTTGTTTGTTTGTTTTTAGCTTGGGGTCAAAGAGAGAATGTGGGTGTCAGTCACCCTCTGGTGGCAAAGGCTGGGAAGCTGTCAGCAAACCATGTCCTCCTCCACAGGGCCAGTCTGGAAACATCTTGGGCTCCCACTGTTGCAGAGATTGGCTGCACACCTGCGGTGACATGAGTGTTCTAGTTAGGTCCCCTTTAGGCCTGCTCAGATGGGATTTTTGTTCTTTACAGCTAGAGAAGTCCTGACTAATTGTAGTATGATACATCTTTTGACCATCTGCATGTTACTCACTTGCTGAGCAAATCCTCTCTTCCTAATGGGCAGTAAGATGCATTTCATTCTACCCTAAGGTAAAAAAATGACTAAAACCTCCCTATTTGTTATGCATTTTCTTCCCAACACAGTCATTCTGAAGTCTTGTAGTCTGTCCTTGGAGTCTAGCAAGACATGGTGTGAATCTGGTCCTGGAAAGGATACCACAGCTAGTTGGAGGTGGGCACAGGTGGGACAACCTGACATCCCATGTTCTGGACACACACTGCCATTGTGAAATATGGGTACTTTCTGTGAATCTGGGTAGTTGCTCTGGGCCCTCCTGCATACGGCCAGGAGCCACCTCAAAGGGGTCCCCCCATCCACAATGGCAAATGCCACCAGATTGGGCTGGGTACAGAACAGGTACAATACCTGAGACTAAAACAAAACCCAGCTCCGTGACATCTTCATGTGGCTGTAGGAACTGCAGGCTCCTGTGCACACCTCGTTCCACTCTGCATGCCGGTTTGTAAATTAATCACAGCCTCTCATGTTCCTGGACTGTTTTGAGGGTAGACTGGGTTATGGGATCCTCTGCCTTCCAAACCAGATTCTTTCAACAGATCTAGTGAACCTCCCTCATGCTAGGCTCTCTCCAGCTCCGTTCCTCTTATCCTCCAGCAGAAGCACATAGGGCACTGGACAGCAGCTCCCCAGGAGCCTCATCAAGAGTGTCCCCGATGTACTAATACAATAGTTTTAAGACGCACACACATGTTCACAAGATGTGAGTGAAAGCAAGATGAACAAAACAAAGCAGAGCAAAGGCAGGCAGAGCGTGGTGCCCTTTCTTTCTAGTTCACACCCTGTCAGCCACTTCGGCTTGTCCTCTCCCTGGGGCTTTCTCCCTGCCACCTAACCTCACTCTGGCTCTTAGAACACTGCCTGGCTGGACCCACGCCGCTTCCCTGAATCAGCTCTCAGGGTCCCTTAGGACTAAATCCCAGAGATCAAGGTGGTGGCAGTGGGTCATGGCTGTGGGTCAGGGGAAAGGGCATCAAGCCAAGCTGGCCACTCACAGGTGTGGCATGAGCCTGGCCTCAGTTTACTGCTTGGGGAGGTGAGCTAATGCCTGTACTTAGCCAAGCTTTCAGGCAGCACAGGTCAGGGAGCACAGGCTGATGCCTCACTCCACATTGCCTGGGAGACAAACTCTTTTTCTATTTAGAACCACCCCAGAGTGTCCTTTGCTGGACACACACAATGAAGCTCTCCTGAGCAGACAGGTGTGGGGACAGTGCTACTTGCGGGGGCTCCACCTCAGAGGCCCCCTTCATGGGCCCAGGTCAAGTTCTCAGCCAGCGGCTCCTGCCTACTCCAGGAGGGCCAGGGTGGGAAACAGTTGAACTGCCTGGCCTTCCTCTTCCAGCAGGTCCTCCTGGGTTGATAGAGAAAGGCTCCCCCTGCCCTGAGTGACAATGAACCCTCCCCTGGCAGGTCCTGGGCCAGGGGCTGGGGTGACCTTGGGCTCCCCGCTCACCCCACATTCGGTGTCATCAAGGGCCTCTGTACAGGATTCCATTAAGATGGAAGCCAGGATCCAAGGAATAAAAATGCCGTCATGGCTACCCAAAGAACTTTGTGGACCTAGCAGTTTCTGTGGACCCAGCAGTTGGCAGTTCACGAGGGCTGGCCCTGGCTTTGCATGGGGACCAGGCAGATGTGGACTAGAAGCAGCGCCCCCACTTGCTGCTGGGCCTTGGGCAGCGCAGAGCTCAGAAGCCTCCGATGTGAGACATCCTTCCCAGCCGGAACTCAGGAAGAGCGCAGGATGGCATGTTCCCAAAAACGGGACGCCCCAGTGGACCACTGCCGTGGAGACCCGCTGAACTCAGAGACCTGTGGCCTCTAACGGCTGTCACCATTGCAGAGATAATGGCCTTCACCCTCTGAGGCCAGGGTGCTGGCAGGGGAGGGTCCTCTGAGCCCACAGTGCCCTGTCCCAGAGCCCCTTCCTCGCTCACTGAGGAGTAAGCCTGGGAGGCTGCAGAAGAGAAGGGGAGAGAGCAGCCATCTGCTGGGCCCGAGTTATTAACTGCAGAGGAGGAGGGGCAGGCAGGGCAGGAGTATGCTGAGGGGCACAAGGTGTGCTGCTCCGGAGACAGATGTGGGTGGACTGGGCCCCTCTGGCAGGCCACATGCCCTAGGGATCGCTCCTGGACACCACCACATTCCTCACGGCTGCTGGCCCAGGCCTTCACTCCCTGGCCTCTGTGGGCTAGCCTTCCTCATTCCCTCCCTTGGGGTCCGAGGTTTCAAACAATCCAGCTGAAGTTGCATGGCTGCCAGGGACAAGGCCAGGGCACACAGTAGGTCCCCCAGAGCCAACCTGAGGCGAACTCCTTGTCACTCACAGCCAAATCCTAGGCTTGGGATTCACCAATGCTAGACCCCTGTTGGTTCTGGGTCTCAGCTTTCCCAGGTGGCAGAATCAGCCGCCTGGTCATTCTACGCACTCCCACTCCAGATCCCCTGAAGTCTTGCCTCTCAAAGCCATAGAAGGTACCTTCCCACTGCAGATCTAACAGTGTCACAACTCCCTGGACTATCACTCGAGGCCACTGGCCTGTGCACCAGGACTTCTCTGCATCCTTCCCCCACTCTCCATGTCCTCCTGCACCCCCATCTTGCGATCCCAGCTCCATCCTCGATGTTCACTACTCCAGAACCAAACAATCCCCAGCACTGTGCCATGCCCAGCACTATGCTAGCGCTTCTCTGCTATCCATAGGGTTTTCAATGGCTGATTATTTCAGGATTGTTTCAAGAGTGGGTTTCCAGGTCCTTCTCCTGTTTTTGTGGTGCTAGGGATCAAATCCAGGGCCTCGGAGAGTACAGAGCAGCATTCTACCAACTGAACTAAACCCCAGCCCCTCCCAAAACAAGTAGCAATTAAAAATCCAATCAGTAGCAGAGAAGCACTGTCAAATACAGTGCTGAAAATCAAGCCTCCCAGGCTGAAAGCATTCAAAAAATGATTGGGGAAGAGTTGCCTCCTCAAAGTAGAGTACACCTTAATGATGAGAATGGAGTAAAGCCCCTGGGACGTCCTTTTGCTAATGTGGCACTACTCAATGAGAAGAAACATAAAGGCTGCAAAGTTGGGCTTAAACATAAAAAGATCGTGGGCATGGCACAGTGTCACAAAGTGTTTCACTCTGCTATACACAGGATCACTATGAATGGGACCTAACCCAAGGGTACCTAACAAAACAACAAAAAAAATGCCCAGTAAGGGGATTCGGTGTAAGTGCAGGGAGCATCTCACACCAGGCCTGGCGACAAAGAGGTGTTCAGTCACCTAAGTGATATTAAAAACATCTGACTGCTGGGCACTGCAGTGGATGCAGTGAGCCTGAGGGTCCTCCCAGCCCCTGTGAGTTGCATTACCCTTCAGCTCCAGTAATCCCAGGTGAGGGACACTGGGGAGACTGGAGGCACAGGCTGTTTACAAAGAAGAAAGCACAGAGCGCTCACCCTGTGGGCCAGATGTGTGTAAGATTTTAGAATTTCCTGCACATCAGGTAGGCAATACTGCATATTTTAGCACCACCCAATAGTCAGATACACTGAAATTTCTGCAGTGAATCTCTGAGTATCGAATATATAGAGGGTATAAATAGCCTCACTTGAACTATAAATAGCCTCACCTCAGTTCAAGGGGGACTTTGCTGCCAAATGAGCTATGACAACACACACGGCCTCCAGAGCTCGCTGGATTTTGGAACTGAGAGTAGGGGATTGTGGGTGTCAGTATTCTCACCACATGTCATAAGCCAACTGTACATCAGCTCTGGCTCATCCCACAACCCACACGGTTCAGATCAGGGTTACGTGTGCCTTGCCCTTGAGACTCATCGGCCCTCTAATGTTTGGAACAAGGACATTACTCACATACAAACCCAAGCGCACTCACATATGTGTACACACACAACAGCAACACTATAAATATAGTCATGACGGCTGTGTGCAGAGAAGTAAATGAGGACAGGGAGTCCAGTTTGGGGGATGGAATCCAGGCAGTCCCCAGTGGCTACAGACCCTGGCTCAGGCCAAGCCCTGCTCATGGTGACAAGAGCCAGCATGAGGAATGGGGCTGGGGCTTGGTGGTGAGAGCGCCCTCGCCTTTGCACACATGGCTGGGCAGGGGGGCCAGACAGAGGCATTCAGATCCTGGTGCTGTTCATGACCCCAGCCTGACCAGGCTACACTGTGTTTCTCCTCACAGGGGGTTAAGGGCACAGCGATGAGGGTATCCCTGGGGCTTGGTTTGGGCAATGCCTGCTGACTATTCAGGAAAGTTGCTTAAACATACAATGTAAAAAGAGGGGCCCTTCAGGCCCAGGAATGCCCCCATGTCCTTTGAGGTAGGAGCTTTTTTGTTGCCCTCTGTCCTACACTAGGCTTCCCTCATCCAAATGGAGACAGAACCTTCTAGATGCTCCTCTGAGAAGCCAGGCTCGGGATCTAGAGGGAAGAGCCTAAAGCAAGGCAGGCTTCTCCCAAATAGGGGCATGACCTCTGCAACAGAACACAAGCTTTAAAGTCAAGACATCAAGACGGGTCCTGGCCACAGCTCAGCCCCTCACCCGGTCTCAAGCAAGTTACTTAGACTTTCTGAGCCTCAGTTGTTTTTTTGTTTTATTTTATTTCTTTTAACAGTACTAGGGATTGTTGAATCCAAGGCCTCTTATATGCTAGGCAAGTACTCCACCAGTAGGCTGCACCCCCAACTCCTCTTTTATTTTTCATTTTGAGACAGGGACTCGTTGAGTTGCACAGACTGCCTCTGGCCTTGAATCTATGATTCTCCTGCCTTGGCCTCCTGAGTTGCTGATATTACTGATGCACGCCACCACACCTGGCAAGCCTGTTTTGACATTTATAAAACTAGGTCTAATACTATGGACATCTCATAAAGTAGGAATGGGGGAATAAATTAAAAGATAATGCACAGCTGGGCACCCTGGCCCACATCTGTAACCCCAGTGACTTGGGAGGCTGAGGCAGGAGGATCATTGACTTCAAGGCCAGAGGTAGCCTGAACAACTTAGGGAGATCTAGTCTCAAAATATAAAATAAATTTTAAAAAGGGGCTGGGAGTGCAGCTCAGTGGTGGAGTGCCCTGGGTTCAATCCCCCAGTACTGTTAAAAAAAAAAAAAAGAATGGAAAGCACCACCACACAACACTCACTAAAGGGCAGTGACTGTGGAGAAGATGACCATGTTGACAATGATGAGGACGGCCCTGACAGCGTGGGCTTCCCTCACTCTACTTCCTCACACTCAAGACGGTCAGGATTAGAAGCAACTCATCAGCATCACTTGCTATGTCATCTGTCTGTATCGTCACCAACCTCCCAGTGCCTGTTGGGACCTCCGACCCCCTGCCTCTCCCACTGCCCCCAGTAACACTGGGAGCAGGGGGACAAGTGTCCTCTCCCCACTGAAAATTAGAAAACTGAGGCCACCAGAGGGATAGGGACTTGGACAAGGTGATTGAGCAACTCAGTAACAGGGAGGGGGTATGAACCCCTGATCCTGGGCCCAGGGTGACACCACACTCTCCCTGACCAGCACCCTGAAGCCAGCAGCTACAGCAGCCTCTGGGTGCTCTGGAGCATAGGTGTGTGGAGAGGCATCCAGTGGTCCGGCCTGATGGGGAAGCATGGGGCAGGGGGAGCAGCAAGGGGGGAGCAGGGAGAGGGGGTGGCCAGGGAGCAGGGGACTGAGTCATCTTCCAACTGGTCCAAGCCCATCACACAGTCTGGCTCCTCTATCTTTGGCGGGGAGCCGGGGGCTATTCTGGGAATCTCTGCACACAGCCCGCCACTTCCCTGCCAGGCTGACTGGGTCAAAAACAAAACCAGCCCAGCAACAGCCTAGTGTCAACAGGGTGGGAGGTGAGGAGGCGCTGAACAGCCCCGAAGAGAACAGCAGGAATGGGGGAAAGTCGGGGGAGGTAGGCAGAGCACAGTCACCCCCACTCTGAAAAAAAAAAAAAGCAATGGGAAACTAACAAAACCGAGTTGGAAGCAGCAAAATGCAATGGGGAGACTGAGATCAGACAGACTGAAGTTCAAATGCAAGCTTTGTCTCTGAGCGAGGCATGTAACTGCGCTGGGCTCAGGCTATCTGTATGTAGGACCAGCACCCACCTCACAGGGTGGGTGGGATTGACACTGCTGTGAGATCACGTGAAGCCCTGGGCACCATGGTCTGCCTCCCTGGTCACCCTGCAGAGCCCTGCTCAGGGCCACCTCTGTTGGGCAGCCCATCTATAGCCCCTGTCCTGCAGGCATCGGCCCATCCACGGCAGCTGAAGCCTCTGGATGGTGGAATAAGGCACTTGTCCATCCTTGTGTGACCCCAGTGCTAAGGCCATAGCAGCTGCCCAATAAATTAGTGAGGCTAAACCCAAGGGGCCACCCAGAAAGCTCTCTGAAGAGCATCCAAGAAACCAAGGGAAAGAGATCAGAGGGTCCCGCTCCAGCGTCACTATTGGGAAAATGGCAGGACTCAGTGTGCTGCTAGCTGTTGCTTTTTCAGAACAGGGAGAGAACCATCTGGTCCCAGAGATGGGACACGGTGCCCCACCAGAGCAGGTGTCCAGCAAGCACCTGTGGATGACCAAATGGAGGAACAACAGCTCGGAGTGAAGAGCTAACACCAGCTGTCACAGGTATAACTACGGTGGATGAGAGAGAAGATCTGAGAAGGGAAGGGACCTGCCCCACCCGAGGTCACTTAGTGAGTCATTGTGAGGTATAGCTGGGAGCATGCTGTGCCCTGGTCTGGATGAAAAATGGGGTCCCAGAATGACAAAGGCCGCCTGCCTCAGAGAGAATGGGACAGGCAGGACTCTCTGGAATGACTGTCTTGACACAGGGTCCTGGCACTTGGAACATGCACTGGGGGTCTGACCAGCCCAGCCCAACCTCCGGCCCTTTACTTCTCTCACCAGACTCTCAAAAACCCCGGGCTGGGTCAGCAAATAGCAGAAAGGTAGAAACAATCCAAGTGTCCACTGATGGTTGAACTGATGTACAAAATGAGGTCCAGTGACACAATGGAACATGATTCAGCCTTGAAGGGAAGGGCATTCTAACATGCTACTACAGGGATGAAAACTGAGGCCACTGTGCCCTATAGAGGAAGGGGAACAGGCGTATGCAAGCACAGATACCATCTGAGTCCACCCCCAGGAGAGACCTGGACTCATCCAATTCACAGGCAAGAAGACGAGCTGCGGTTCCCAGAGGCTGGAGAACAGGGTGAGGTGTGAGGGGATGGTGCTTTGGCTCAGGAAGATGAACAAGTTCTGTAGATGGATGGGGAGCTGGCTGCAGAACAAGGTGAATTTATGAACGCCGAAGAACTGTGCACTTAAAAACGGCTAAGCTGGTAAGTTTCACGTTATATATATTTACCACAATTGAAAAAATAAATCAGAGAGGAAAAAATACCTTTCCAGGGTTGGGTATGTATGGAGTTGCCTGTAGGGGTGATTAAAATGTTTTGGAACTTGATAGAAATAATCTTTGGACAACATTGCAAATGTCCTAAATGCTACTAAATTGTTGACTTTAGACGATTAACCGTACGTTATATGAATCTCACCAGAATGCCAAAACCTTAAAAGCCTCTGGGTGTAAGGTGGCAGTTCCAACTGATGGGCACCCCGGGTGGCCTGGGAACCAGTGGGATGTCATCACCAGGGAGGTCCATTAGTCCTGTCAGAGCAGGGGGGGAGGGAGGGGGCAGTAGCCAGGTAGTCCTGGGGACATGTGGCACTTGTGGCGGAGACTGTGCTAGAGCCAGCCTCCGGCAGATGCAGGAGGGCTTCACAGAGCAGCAGGGTGATGAGTCACTAGCCAGTGGGGACACAGGACCTTTTGGGGGAAGAAACTTGCCCAAGGGCTGCAGCAGCCTCTGGGAGCTGGGTCCGGCTCCCTCCTAATCCCGCTCACTTGGCACTTGAGAGATTGGGCGAAGACCACCCTTACCCTCACTTGGAGAGGCGCTCAGTGACTTCATCTGGGCGGGCCCGGGATCTCACAAAGACTCCAAGATGCCAAATGTGGAGGTGGCGACTCCACGGTGTATCCAGGGTGACATGTATGACAGGGCCAGGTGCCAGGGAGCCAGTGCTGAGCTCAAGGTGGGGGCTTGGCCAGCCCTGGAAGAGGCAGCTCCCCAGGGGCTCTGGGTGCAAGGCCCAGCTTCAAGTCAGAGGGAGGACCTGGCTGAAATGAGCCATGTGTGACAGTGTTGGGAGGAGCCTTAAAGAGGGGCTTGGTGCTGCCCATGCTCTAGAGAGGACAATGGGAGCACTCTCCCCAGCCCCAAACACATCGGGAACAAGAGCCCAGGCCCAAACACATCGGGAACAAGAGCCCAGGCCAGAGCTGTAGGGAGAGTCTCTGGCTCGGGGGCTGGCTCAGCACTTTCACCTTGGCTGGCCTTGGGTGTCCCTGACCCCACAGCTGTCGGGTGGGACATGAATCCCTGAGACTCAGGGCGGGCTGTGAATCTCTAAGAAGAGCCTCAAGACACAGGAATCCTTTCTGTCACGCCCACCCTACAAGAGGGGCTTGATTACCTCCGTGGTAGGGATGGACGGGAGGCCACAAGGGATTGCTAGAAAGTTGTCATGCCAAGTGAGTTTGCTTCCCTGGGACTCAACTTGGGGTTTTGGCTGGCTCTTCAGAGCCACCCTAGGCCTTTGTTCCCCAGGGCACCTTGCAGGAGGCTTTGAAAGGTGCACCCCTTCTGGGAAGGCTACCCACAGAGCCACCTCCCCTCCAGTCTCTCTGAGTTGCCCTAACTGGTAATGGGCTTGAGACTGCTCTAGATCTGCTTCCTGGGAGCAGCTGGCAGCCACTGTACCTTGGTTAGTGTAAAAGGCTTGCCCTTTGGGGGTGTTCTGTCTGCTGGAACCTCAGAATAGAACCTTATTTGGAAATGGGGTCTTTGCAGAAGTAATTAGTTCAGGACCTCAAGATGAGATCACACTGGATTTAGAGTGGGCTCAGAATCCAGTGACTGGTGCCCTCTCGGGAATGACAATGCAGAGATGCACAGCAGAGGGGCCCCTGACAAGGGAGGCAGAGTGGAGCAATGCAGACCTGAGCAGGGGAAGTCCTGGAGCCACCAGAAGCTGGAAGAGGCAGGGAGGATCATTCCTGAGCCATCAGAGGCATTTCACACCTCTGGCTTCCAGAGAAGTGAGGGACACATTTCTGCTGTGCAAGCCACCAGCCTGTGGCATTGTTAGGACAGCCCGAGGAGACCCGCACACCAGGTTTGTGGTAGCAAGCAACAGTATTGACCCTGGGCTGACCACATGTGCATTGGCCAGGGTCCTCTGCCTGGGAGATGAGCCACTGGCGCGCTGGCTGGGAAGAGATCCAGCACTTGGGCAGGACTGAGCCACCCACTGCCAGGCTGTGACCAGGGCCGCGGCCCAGTTAGCTCAGGACACTGAGAAGCCAGTGTGAGAAGCCCATCTGCATCCAGGCTGTTAAGACTCAAGGGTAACTGACCACTTGGCTCAGAGCACTCTGGCCTCCTACTGCTCAGCCTCTCCGCCCTCCGCACTTCCACACCCTGGCACCTGGATGGCTTTTTCAAGACCCCTAGGTCCAGCCAGGCCAGCCCAGCCCTGCTGAAAATCCTGGGAAGCACCAGCTCTGCGCAAACGGCCTTAGTACTGAGCAAGGGAGCACATGAGGTCTGAGAAATGCAAGTCTCTCCACCTCTTAGCTCAGCATCTCCTACCAGTTTCCTGTGGGGAGACCTCTTGAATGGGGGGGAGTGACCTAAGCTTTTAGAAGCTTTAGGACTAAGACCAAGGGTTTTGCTGAGATCTAACAAAGTATGGGGTTGCAGGCAGCTTCTGCAACCAGAAAAGCCTGCCACCTCCACCTTCCCAGCTCCATGGGCTCGCCAGGCCAACGACACAGCCAAGACTGTCCCATGACTAACAATGTGGGGCAGGGCTCAAAGGGCTCCGAGATGGCCGAGTCTAGCATTGCTCAAACCAAAGTACACAAGTGCACACAGTGGCACATGCCTGTAATCCCAGTAGCTCATGAGGCAGAGGCAGGAGGATCACAAGTTTGAGGCCAGAGGCAGCCTGAGTAACTTAGCAAGACTGTGACTCAAAATAAAAAATTAAAAAAATAAAATGGGCTAGGGGTGCAGCCCAGTAGTAAAACACTTAGAAGTGTGAGGCCCTGGGTTCAACTCCCACATACACAAGAAAGGAAAGAATGGAAGGAAGGAAGGAAGGAAAGAAGTGAGGGAGGGGAAAAGAAAGAAAGAAAGAAAGAAAGAAAGAAAGAAGGAAGGAAGGAAGGAAGGAAGGGGCACAGTGGTGCACACCTATGATCCCAGTGACTCGGGAGGCGGAGGCAGAGGCAGGAGGATTGCAGGTTCAAGACAGCCTGCATGACTTAGCAAGACCCTGTCTCAAAATAAAAAGTAAAAGAATGGGCTGGGGCTGTAGCTTAGTGGTAGAGCATTTGCAAAATGTGCAAGCATGAAGCCCTGGAGTCAATCCCTTAGTACCACAAAAAAAAAGAAGAAAAAAGAAAGAAAGAAGGAAGGAAGGAAGGAAGGAAGGAAGGAAGGAAGGAAAAGAAAGGAAAGAAGGAAAGAATGAGAGAGGAAGGGAGGAATTAAAAAAAAAAAAAAAAAAAACATGTCTGCGGATCCTGTTTAGAATTGTGGATTCCTGGTCTGGGTCCCAGACCAGCCATGTCACAGAGTATGAGGGCTTTAAACATACCCCCAAGAGGTATGAAGACACCTGCTAGAGAATAAGTGTCAGGCCTGGCTCAACTAGGCTCATGTGCAAACAGAGATGGTGGAAAGGGGACAGATTTGAAAAAGTCACACATGAGAGCCAGGCTGGACTCTGCCCTCTCTGGGCCTGGCTGCTGACCAGTGGGCTTGGAGTCCTCCATGCTCACAGGACACTGCCTGGGCCTCTAGGAACCTGCCTCGCCCTGGGGCATCTTGTAGGCCCTGCTCTAGGCCTTTCCTGGGCCACCCTGCAGTGGTGCGTTTGCCTCTGTGCTCAGAGCAGTTGCTCAACCAAAGGCAGTGCCTAGCAAACATTTATTAGGTGAATGGTTTTAATTCCAAACTCTCTCCCCAAGTGGCTGTCTGACCTTGGGCAGATCACTCAATTTCTGTGCCCCTGCCTGGAACAGATTCTGGTCATCTTTCCCAAACACGATGCAGGCCACAGTGAGTCATCTGGCAGGCTAGGCACAGCTTGCTTGGGAGCCATAGGGTGGCAGGGAGGCCTCAGCCCAGTGCCCTGGACCCTACACAGGGAGTGGTTCCCTGCAAGGGACTGGCTCTAATCCCAGAGTGCTCAGCTGGGAGATGTAGGGGACAGTGAGAGAAAGCCTGGGGGGTAGGCAAGCCCCCAAGGCTCCACTCAGCCCCTCCTCACACATAGTGGGGGGTGGGAAGAGGTAGTCAGGCCTTGCCCCAGCATAGCCCCGGAATGCTACCAGGCCACAGATAGGAGGTCACGTCAAGCAGTGGTCACTAAGCCCTGGGAACTGGAGTCAGTACCTGGCCCTGTATGAGTTTCAGCTTCCTGATATGTTGGAGGGGCTGGGCTGGACCACACACAAGGACCTTGGGTCAGTGCAGGCAATGGCACTGCCATCCCACTGCTGCCATCAGCGCCTCAGGGCCCCTGATGGGCACTAGTGTGTGTGGGGGCAGCAGGGGAGGTCTGTCTCCCCAGAGGGGCCTCTTGGAGCCCCAGATGGGGTGGCTAGAGATAGAAGTCTTGTGCTGGCCTGGGAGTAGGTACATCCCCAACACTGGCTGCCATGGGCTTCCCAGGGACTCTGGAGCTGGCAGGGAAGCAGAGCTGCCTGGGGGAGGTGATGCTCCTCAGTGGGCAGCATCCTCATGCCACACGGGCTTCATTCACAAGGCCAGGCCTCTGCTGAGGTGCACGCCTATGCTGTGCACGTGAATGTGCCTTCTACATCCAGGCACCAACAGGTCTTCAGCCAGGGACAGGTGGGCACCCCCTTTGGGCATCTATCTGCCCAACCTACACAGAAGTCAGCTGTGCTGAGTCGGGAAAGCCCTCTGATGGGTCTGACCTGGGCTCAGAGGGCAGCTGCTGCCAGGGAACAACAAGGGGAGGCAGGCAGAGGGCCAGAGCCAGGCCTGGGCTGCCGGCCGGGCATCCATGCATAGTGCTGGCCCTGTTTGTTATCTGAGGCTGGCCTGGGCCCCTCCTTGGCACGGTGGCCACACCTGAGCTCTAGCCGTGAGACACAGAGCCGCCTCTGAGGACCTGCGATGGGGGCACAGCCAGAGACATTCGAGGGAGAGCAAAGCCAGGTCTAGGGAGCACTCTGGAGTCAGGTGGCCGGTAGGGCTGAGGCAGCTGGGAGGTGCCGGCTGGCCCCGTGCTAGGAGGAGCTTTGGTACAGAGTAGTCATCTGCAAGAGGGCCCTAGAAAACCACTCCCCCTTCCTGTGCTCCTCCTGAGAGGGGGAGGAGCTAGTTTCAGAGTGGCACTGCATGAGAGGGACAACCACCCCCATTCTGCACCACAGGAAACAGGTGTGACAGGATCCAGTGGTTCCCATGGCTCAAACCGGGGTCTATGAGGCTGGCATAGTTTGCTCCTCCTACTGCTGGGGAGGTCCCCGCCCCTAACAGCCCAGCCCCAAGCCTGTCCATCCCAGGAAAGCAGTCCTAGAGAGAGGACTTCAGCCATGTGATCAGCAGGAGCTCCGCAGGCAACTGAAATCAGGTGGCAAGAGCATTTTAAAATTAACCATTTCCCGCTCCCTGTCTGTGCAGCTTGACAAAGTGTGCTCACAGCCACAGGCTCCAGGCATGGTGTGCCCATGCCTAGAAAGCTATGAAGTGCTTTACAAGGGCACAGGGTGCCCCGCTGAGTGAGGACAGCTCAGAACGAAGTGCACTTCAGATGCCATCCTTTTTGTCCTTCCCAGGCTCCCGAGGGCACCTGTCACTAATCTTGTTGCACAAACCAGGAAAGTGAGGCTCACAGGGGCCAAAGGAATCTCCAGGACCTCAGCAACAGGCTGCAAGCAGAGCTGAGACGAGGACACGTCTGACTTGCTTTCTCCCCTCCCCTCCCTATTAGATTGGATAGCAAGGCATAGATATCTGGATGGACAGTGCCTGTCCCACTACATGAAGCCACCGATGCCCAAGTCCCCAGCACAGACCAAACAGACCCCACCATACAGACTGACTTCCTGGCAATGGGATAAGGCTGTAACAATTTTCAAAAGAAAAAGAGCCACACTGTGCCCATGGTAGAATAAGCGTGGCTCATGTCCTGGGTGATGGGGATTCTCTCCTGAGGGTCAACTTGCACACAGGGCGGGAAGCCATGGTGGGAGGGTGGCCTGGGCACAGGGGCTCCCTCTGTTGCTCCCCAAAGCCTGCTCTGCTTCTTTCCTCTTCTTTTCCTCAGGCAACTGGGATGGAGGAGAAGCGCAGGTGGAGGGAGCAGCACCTTCCTCGCTCCCCGGGGTCTCATCTTTACCAGAGCCCAGAGGCTGCCATGGGGAGCTGCTCCCAAGTAACTGATGAATGCGTGAGTCAGAGAGCCAGGATCTGGTTCTGCCTTCGCCCTGAGACCCAGCTCGCTCGCATGCAAAATGGGGTGGCTGAGAATCATTCCATGAGGGGGGTGCCAAAAGTCCTGTGCAGTGGGCAGCGAAACCCCAGGTCAGCGATGGTGCAAGAGACTGTCCAGCCCTGCTCTGACAGGCCAGAAATGGGGGGAATGGACGGGAAGCCAGGCCATCCGAACACGAGCAGTGTGGAAGAAGTATGCACACACACGCCCCCATATACATACACACACCATACCCATGCATGCACAAACATGCCACACACACAGGCACACAGCATACAAATACCCCATGGCGCACACGTGCCAAACGCATCCCACACACTGACATACCAAATACCTCCCCATGCGAGCACATGATGTGCCATGATGCATGGGCACATGCTACACAGCCCTGGGTGCACACCGCACATGCACACACACCACAGACACAAGCACGTCCTTGCACACACCCCACTCCACAACAACACAACACATGCACACCCCACATGCACACATATCCCCCACATACAACACACACTCCACACCGACACCGCATGTGCACACATATGACACCATACACATTTGCACACCCCCACATGCACACAGATCCCACATACACGGCACCCCCCTACATGCAGACCTTATAAACCACACACATGTACACACTACACCCACACCCCACATGCACACACAGCAAACCTCACCACATGTGCACACACAACACACTACACACATACCTGACACACATGCATGGGCCACACATGCACATGCTTACACATACATGCAACACACCATACACACCATAGCTATACATGCACACAGCACACAACACACATCTCCACCTACCACACCACACACACCACATATACACATGTGCACACCTGTACACACAATCATATATATCACACCACACATGAACTCACACATGCACACAGCCCACGGCACACCAACATGTGCTCTTGGATTCACACAAGCCACATGCTCATGCACAAGCATCACACACTACACACATGCATGCCCCACATTCATATGCACATTTACACACCCCACACATCACCCACTCACACATGCACCTGCCACACACATGTACACACCACACAAACACACACAGAGGCTTGCAGCTTGGCAAGCCTTCAGCCGAGCAGTCTTTCTGACAACAGGCTGGAGACCCACAGTAAGCTGCTGCCTGGGGGCTCCCCTGCAGACAACCACGCCAGTCTTGGGAGCACGCTGGGTGGCATGGTGTGGCACAGCATGGCATGAGGAAGAGAGGGCTGTAGAGGAGGGAGGCAGCTCCCACCAGAAGCGGACAAGGATGGCTGCCTCACTCAGGTGAGACATCAAGCTGGAGAGACACGTGAAAGATCAGCTGAGTGATTTTAGCAGTGCTTGGAATAGTTACCCAAGACCATGGTAGTATGAGCAGAATGCCAGCTGCACACATGCTTCTGCCAGAAAGGGAAGGTGTATCTGTGTTCCTGTGTGTGTGTGCACATATGTATGAGGACATGCATGTGCCCATGGGGCCATGGGCCATGCAAGTGTGCTTGAGTGTGTATTCATGCCTGTATACATGTGTATGCATGCACATGCATATGTATTAGGGGAAATCACAAGAAGCTGGGGAGAGTTTAACATTCATGAGCTCCCTTCTCCTTGCACAGTTGGAGCCATTCATGTACCACCACCAAGCGACTTTTTAAGAGCTGAGCACAGGGTGCCCTGGCAGATTCTGTTCTGAGCTGCAGAATTCCTGACATAGGTCAGAGCTGCCTGGCACGCCCCAGCACAGCCTGGGAAAACACACCAAACTTTCCCCTTGGAGCTCCAGGGCTTCGTGAGGTCTGCCTGAGACACAGGCTTTCTACCCGGCCCTTCCCTGAATCCCAGTGCTCCTGTCAAATTAAAGAAGAAAGAACTACTCACCGCCTGAAAGCCAGCCAGTGCGGTGATTATTCCACTTTTCCTGGAATGAGCTTTCCACACTTTTGCCGGCAGGAGCCATCGGCAGCCAGGGCTCCCACCTCTCCAAGCTGCTCTCACACCCTCTGCAGCTCTGCACAATGCTTTCAAGTAAGTCTCTGCTACATGCAACTGCAATTACACTCCGGAGCATCCGCTAAGAAAGGACACAGGAGGAAGGGGAGGGTGGGATGGAGAGAGCTTGGGGTCTACCTGGTATAAAAGCAGCCAGGGTGGAGGAGCCTGCCTCTCTCCTCCTGAGCCCAGCTTTGGCTGTCCTTTCTGGGGCTGCTGACTGACCATCCACTTGGATCACCCTGAATGCACACAAAAAGATCCCAGGGTAGAAGAACCCTGGCTGAGAGGGTAGCAGCAGAGGCAGTGGGCCAGCCTCCCATGGAGGCTGAGCACAGAGATAGGAATAAGTGCTGCTTTCGAGGGCTGGCCTTTCACATGTCACACCAGATTTCCCATTCCATTCGCAGGCAAACCAGTACACTGCCTCCCCACCCATCACACAACTCGCAAGCCTGTCAGAATTCACAGTCAGCCAACCAGAACCCAGACATGCACGATGCTGTTAAGAAGCCTGCACACCACCAGATGCCAGGAGGGTCTTGCTGAGTTCCCAGCTTCAAAGTGGAAGAGAGGCAAGGCACAGTGCCAATGTGTCTGCAGGCACAGAGGCGTCCTCTCCGCCTGCCCAGCAGCACCAACACACTGCTCAGAGGGAAGCACCCAGGATGCAGGTTCTGCAGCAGCTGGCAGGCAGCATTAAAGAAACGGGGCACTGGAGGAGAAGAGCACCTGACCGACCACAGGCCACATGGGAAGTCCTGGCTTTGGCCGTCTTTAAGGCACTCGTTCTGACCCAACAATCTGTCAGGGACAACGCAGAAACAAAAATAGAATCCAATCAGGTGACCATGAGCCTGATTTTATCAACATGGCACTAAATCCTACGTTCTACTATTCATTTGCAGAGCCCACACCTGCACCACCCACAAGCCACTGGCACCTGGGGACCAGGTATATTCCAGAGTGGCCTGCCTCCTCTGCAGTCAGCCCCCCAAGTCACGTACCTTTTTCAGAGCTGAGCTCAGAGTCCCTCATATCCACACCAAACTTTGAAGCTCCCCTGTGAGTCAGACGGGGCTACTTGGTGTATACTTTCTATTTAAAGATCACACAAGGCTTACGCTCAGACACCATTTAAACCTATAGCTTCTAAGAACTGGGTGCTAAAGCCGGTCTCTTCAGCCCTTACTTTCCATCAACACAGGGGCTGTTCTTGTTGACAACCAGTTCTTTTTTCCATCACCACCTGCATAGGAAGCAGAGGTGATGGGGTGGCTACCTACCTCCTGGGCCAGGTTGTTGGGGGGTCAACATCATCCTATGCCTCTGAGAGAGACCTTGAGGAGCCACTCTGAACGCCCCAGGTGCGGTGGGAAGAAACAATGCTCACCCCCTGGGCAGCAACCTTGGGAGCCTGTGTGAACCGAACATCCCAATCAGAAGGAGCTGCTAGAGACGGACGCATGACACATTGGCAGGACGTTCCACCTGAAACCAGCCAGCAGACGGGATTCCCTACACCACCTTCTTGGAAATCTTGGTGGAGGGACAAAACATGCCCACTCTGAACGCCTGTTTCCAGAGGACCAAGGGCCAGTCAGAGAAACAGCCAGCTGGTAGCCAGAGTCCTGCCCACCGGGGGGCACATGCATGCCTCTAAATTCCTCCCCTCTCCTCAGTCCGACCACGCTGGAAGAAAGCAGACTGTCGGCACTCCGCAGCAATCACAGGAAAAATGGAAGTGCCACCGAAGGATGTCTACAGCCCTGGGAAGCCGGAGCTGGCTCCGCACAGACTCTCAAAAGGAGAGGCCCACACACCCCAACTCTGCCCTGCCCCACTGGGCTCCAGCAGGCAACACCAGGCCTCTCCCCCATCTCAGCTCCTCGGTGAGAAGCTGACCACAGGGAGCCCTCGGCACTTGCAAACCTGTCCTAAGGCTGAGCCGTATTTCAGAAGGAGGAAATTACCTTTCAGGAAGCCAGTGTGAGGTAAGGGGAGCAGGGGACACGGTGTCAGAGCTGGGTGCCACTGGCTGCACAAGCCAGGCTGCAGCTTGCCCAGCAGCCCCATCCCTGCAGAGGTCTGCCGAACGTGCCACATGCTGGCCTTGGGGAGCCTCCCCTGGCCCGAGGTGTTCTGGATGGGGTGGCCCCGACCTGAAGACGGGAGATGGCCAGTGCGTGTCCCCAGGCTGGGTGGACGGAGGAGCCACAGCGGGCAGGGAGGAAAGCAGACCAGAGAGGAGGGTGGGGAGCGGAGCGGGAGGGCGGGAAGGAGGGAAAATTGATTCTCTCTCCTCCACTGGGACCACTGAGCTAAGTTGCCATGGAGAAAGGGAGCCTCTGGCAGAGCACAACGCGGGCGGAGGAGCCATATGCCAGGGGAAGGCGGCAGCCGAAAGCCAATTCCACAGCTCTGTGGCTGCGGCCTCCTCCCGCAGGCCTCTGGGCAGGGACTACAGGGCCGGGAGGGGCACTGGCAGGGGTGGGGTGGGCAAAAGCAGTGGCCCTGGGCCGCTGCCATCTCAAGGAAAAGAGAGACCCAACGGGTTTTCTCCCCGGCTCAGGGAGTCCTGGGGGCCCTCAGCCCTAGCCTGGACCTGGATTGCAGCTGCCAGGCCAGGCCTGAGGTCAAGACCCTGGGAACTAAGGAGCCCCCTGGCCTCTCCTTCTGTCCAGGCAACGCCCAGGCCCTGGTAGTTGGGGAGCCACTGCCACTGCTGCTCACACCTGCCTCCCCGATTTTACAAAGCATTTGCCAAACAGTGAGTCACATCTTTCCACCCTCAGGAAGGAGGGAAGGCCCACCTATGCGAGGGCTTCCGTGGCCCAGAGCCACCCAGGCAGTAGGCCAAGAAGGGGGCTGTTGTGCCCAGGGCCTGGTAGAGGAGGGGCATTCGTCCTGGACGCCTGGGCCAGGCCTACACTGGGCGGCAGCACCAATGTGCCTGCTGCCTGCCACTAGCCTATCTGTTGCACAAGCACTAGCTACAGGACTAGCCTGGGCCACAGCCACGCACACCTGAGCTGCTAAACAGGGCTGGGAGAGCAGGGAGCCTGAGCCGTGTCTCAGTTTCTTCTTTTGGAGACCACAGGACCACGGCAAGTCCGGTCACACCTCTGGGCTTCCATTTCCTTCTTACAAACAGCGACAAGACCACCTGCTCTTCCAAGCCACACTCTGGGGCACAGGGATGCCAACAGACCTGCGAGGGGGAGGGGGGGCGGGCTCCACTGCAAGAGCCGTGGTCTCCTGAGGGGTGGCACTTGTTGCTGGCCTCCCTCGCCTGCTAGGCCACCAGATCTTGGGATAAACCCTGAAGCCAGCCACAGGGCCACGAGGCCTTGTCGTTCTCATACACCATCAGAGTGCCATGCTTGACCCAGTCTCTTCCCAGCGCTCCACTCACTTCTCCCCTCAATGTTTTATTATGAAAATGTTCAGGCAGATGGCAAAGTCAGGAAAATGTTACCTGGAACTTTCATACGCTCACTCCCTAGATTCTACGGTTTCCTCTCACTTTTCATGGTCGTAAAACACACGACAGTATCTACCATTTCAGCCATTTTAAAGTGCATGCTTCACTGGCATGAAGCACATTCACAATTTGATGCAACCACCACTGCTATCTAGTCCAAATACTTTCATCAGCCCAAAAAGAGACCCACTAGGCAGTCACTCCCCATTTCTCCCTTTCCTCTCACCCCTGACAACCACTAATCTACTCTCTGTCTTGACAGGCCTGTTCTGGACATTTCCTACCCATGCAATCATGCAGTATATGTATCCTTTTGGGACTAAGCTTCTTTCACGTAATACCATGTTTTCAGAGTTCACACATGATATAGCCTATGTCAGTGCTTCATTCATTTTCTCCCTTGAGTAATATTCGATTGTATGGATACTTATTCATTCATTAGTGGATGAACATGTGAGTTGTTTTTACATTTTGACTATTGTCCTCTCACTCTCTTTTTTCTTTCTTTCTTTGGTTTTTTGAGACAGGGTCTCACTTTGTAGTCCAGGTTGTCCTGGAACTTGTTATACAGACCAGATTGACCTTGCACTTGCATCGATCCTCCTGCCTCAGCTTTCTGAGTGCTGGAATTACAGGCACGCACCAACACTCATAGCTCAGTCCTCTCATTTTAAAATGAATTATTCAGAGTCAGGCACCAAGTGGCCTCAATCCCCTCTGTCCTGGAGAGGCTATCAGCCAGGCAGGAGGACAAACCTGGGTTCCAGTGCACCTGGTACCCTGGCTGTGTTACTAGCAAGTTGCTCCCCTCCTTCACTTCAGGCTCCCCACCTGTAAACAAGGGCCATGAATTCTGCCTCGTGAGGTTAGTCCAGAGTCGAGGCTAGCATCACCAATAGAATTCTCCATGTGCACCATCCAGGGCATCTGCTATCACCATTGCTGGCCCCAGGTGGCTACTGAGCACTTGAGATGTGACCAGTGTGCAGAGGAAATGGAAATTTTACCTTTATTTTACTTTAATTTACAACCAGAATCAGAGCTATTCGGGGCTAGTAGTGATGGCCTTGGACGGCAGGGCTCTGGGGTTGAGGTGGCAGGTGTGGAGGGCCACAAGGCCCAGTCCAGGGCCCAGCTCCGGGGTCTCTGTCCCCCACCTTCCTCTCCCTACTTACCCCAGGTGTCTGGGAGTGGGGAAGGCTTCAGTCTGCAGCCTGGCTCAGGGGCCTTTCTAGAAGGACAGGGGGTGGATGGTTGGGCTCTTAGGGAACCAAACAGACATCAGCTGGGGAGAGGTCTCCTCAGACTCCATAATGACCAGGTCTCTGAAGTGCAGACCCTTCTCTCTGTGCTGTTCTAGAACCACCCCCACCCCGTCTCCCCCAGCAACTCCTGAGGTCATCCCTGGAATGCCTGGGTGGGGGCTGCAGGACTGGAACTCTCAGTCCCCTCCCCACCCCTGCTCCCAGGGGGCTATGCAGAGGGTCTTCGGCTCCGGCTGCCCAGACACCTCCGTACCAGAGCTGCTCCCGAGGCTCTGGTGTGGAGGGTCCGCCCTGGAGTCCAGAGCAGACTCTGGCCCAGCCCTCTCATGCTCAGCTGTAGATACCCAGGCTCGAGGCAGGGCAAGGTGGCACACGATGGTAATCTCAGCAGTTGGGAGGCAAAGGCAGGAGGATTGCAAGTTCTAGGCCAGCCTGGGCTACACAATGAGACCCTATCTCAAAAGCAAAAACAGCAACAACATCAACAACAACAACAAAAACCCCACCAGGCTCAAAAAGGGAAGTGGCTTTGCTAGGTTCTCCCAGCCAGGCAGGAGTAGAGCTGGGTCTGCACCTGCCTGGCGGGGGCTGTGGCAGTAGGCACCCTCCACCCTCCCAGGGCCTCCAGCCTTGATGTCAGGCGGGGCAGGCAAAGAGCTGTGTGCCTCCAAGTCCAGACAGCAGGGACTGAAAATGGAGCAAGCCATACTTCTGCGCCCCCGCCACTTGAAGGCCCCCAAAGTAGGGGGGAAGTGATACAAGGAAGTAGCAGTGAAGACTCCAGATAAGCAGGGAGAATGTGAACACCAGACCGCAAGGACAGTCTGTCACCATACCTGTGCTTTCCATGTCCCAGGATTCAACAGCCACAGGCTGGAACTGAAAATACCCAGGAAAAAAAACTGAAGTAGATGTGGATGACTTTTTTCTTAATGTTACTCCTTAAACAATAGAGCTTGGCAACTATTTATGTAGCATTTGCACTGTGTGCCACGAGTGACGTAGATCAGATTCAAAGTACATGGGAGGATGTGCACAAGTTATATGCAAACACTGCTGTTTTACATAAGGGGCTGGGGCACTTTGTGTCCCATGGAACCAAAGCCTTTCCATACTGAGGGGTGACTGTCAAGCACTGTGACTCTTGCCGTGCTGAGCCCAGGAATATGGGTCACGAAGAGCTGGGAGTTGCTGAAGACGGGTCTGTCACCACCTTACCCAGCCTTTTCTTGGCTCCCTGCCTCCATCACCAGAAAGCCCAGAGGGACCCTCTCCACACCAGTGGATGCCTCTTGCCTTGCATCCTGCTCAGAGGGGAGTCCTGGGCTCCACTGGGCATCCCCTCCTGGCCAGGCTCAGGGCAAGCTCCTGCCCTGGGGCATCTGCACTTGCCTGTCCCTCCCCTGCTGGCCTCAGCTCAAGCACACCTTCTCACTAAGGCCTTCCTTGACTGTCCTTACTTAAAACTTAACCCTGACCCCCACCCTGGCACCCCCCGATCCTCCCATTTTCTTCAGAGCATTGATCCTTATCAAATACACTAGGTAATTTTCCTTCTTTTTATTGTTTAATCTGGTTTATTTTAGTTAATTAATTAATTTGAAATGATCTCACTATGTAGCCCAAGCTGGCCTTGAACTCCTGATCCTTCTGCCTTTGCCTCCTGAGTGGTGGGATTACAGGTGTGCACTCCACGCCTGCTGCATCGTAACCTTTGTTGTTGCTGTTGTTGCGATATTGGGGGTTAAACCCAGGGCCTTGTGCTTGCATGCTTTGCAAGTGCTGGACCACTGAGCTGCATGCCCAGTCTATTTTTTAACTTTCTGAGACAGTCTCCCTAAATTACGCAGACTGCCTCTGGTCTCAAACTTGTGACCCTCCTGCCTCTACCTCCTGAGTTGCTGGGACTACAGGCATGTGCCACCACACATGGTTAGCCATTTTTAAATATACAGTTCAGTGGCCTTAAGTACATTCCCATTGCCATGCAGCCCTCACCATGATCTCTACAGCTCTTTCATCTTCCCAAACCAAAACTGTGCTCATTGAACACTAATTCCCACCTCCAGCCTCAACCCGACACCCCCCATTCTACTTTCTGTCTCTACAGATTTGATGCCACTGGGTACCTTAGGGTCCAATCATGGTATGTGGAATCATACGGCATTGGTCCTCTGTGTTCTTACACATTTATCAATGTTGTGTAGCAAGTCTTTTTAAAAAAATGTCTGGTCTTCTAGAATGGAGGCCCAGTGGGGGCAGGATTTTGGGTGGTCATGCTCACCACTGTGTCCCTATGGCCTGGAAGAGTACCTGGATCACAGCAGGCACTGAGTCATCTGTTAAACAAATCGATGGATGAATGGGTGGATGAACGCATGCTCAGATGGAAGAATGGATGGATGGATGGACGAATGGATGGATGGACGGGCGGACGGACAAATGCATGGTCAGATGGAAGAATGGATGGATGATGGATGGGTAAATGAATGGATGTATGTATGAATGGATGGATAGATGGATGGATGGATAGATAGGCAATGGATGGATGGATGGAGAATCTGTATTGGTGAGTAGCTCATGGGTCTGTGCCTGGTCCAGTGTTAGAGTTATCCTGCCCAAGGCTTCCCTTGTAGACTAACTCCCCACCCACTCCACAGCTTAGCCCCTTGCTCTGAAGCCCCAAGCCCACTGTCCCTGAGGACTGGCCATATCCAGAGTGGCAGGATCCCATACTTGAAGGTAGACTTCTCCCAGGTGGGTAGCTGCTTCAACACATTCCCCTCAATGTGGTACATCCAAGGAGCATTACTCATGAGCTAATGAGTCCCCAATCACAATAGAACAATGTGCCTAGGAGTCTCACAGGGCAGCCACCACCAATGCAGTGCATAGCAGTGAAGACAGACAGAAGCAAGGAAGTGCCTGGAATATACAGATTCTACCCAAGGAGTCCGGGGCCAGCACCTGGAAGGGCAGCAGACTGGGCCGTACTCAGGTGCCTGGAGACCCCGATTCATAGCCAGGCTTGGGAACTGTGCGCACAACCCTGCTGGCCGCTCGCCTCTCATCTTTGCTACATCCTGCCTGGCTGTTTACAGCCACCCTCTTCCTGAGAACTTCTTTAGCCATTTCTCTCAGTTGGATGAACTTGGTAGATCAAAGGCGGGCAGACCCCACCTTCAAACCCAGCAGCCCTGAAGGGGTGACCACACCAGGCCAGGCCTGCTGAGTCAGAGATGACTAATGCCCTGCCTGCTGGGGCAAAGCCCAAGGGAAGGTGCCCTGGCGGGGAGGTGTCCAAGGAGAGAGCAGAGCCAAGTGCCCAGGCAGCCTTCAATCTGGGGTGCTAGTAGATGGTGACCCCAGAAGGATCCAGGTCACCCCCAAGCCTCCCTCTATTCTAGGAAAAACAGATTGGAACAGTGGAAAAACAGCTGTACCTTTAAATTATCTGGCCCACAGATAAGAAAAACATTTGCACACTGAAGCTGTTTGCATCTTTGGTTATTTTTAGGGTGAACCCAGCTGCCTCCCCTTGGAACTGGATGAAGCCCCAGAGGCACGTAGTCCTTTTTCCCAGATGGGGGTCCTGCTCCTGTTTCCCTGGGAATGAGGACTTGAGCTCAGGATCTCCGGGACCCCAGCCCCTGCCACCTCCAAGCACTGTGCTCTGCTCAGGATCACAGGAGGGACTTGGCTGCAACTGGGAAGATCACTGCTGCCACTGTGACCACACATGTGGGCCCAGAGAGCCCATTTCCATGCCCCAGGGCACGATGTGAACAGAAGAAGGTGCAATCCGTTGCCTCCACCCGTGCCAGGCCAGCTAATGGGACTGTCTGGCTGATGTATTTCCAGAACAAGCAGCAATTAGAGTAGATTTTCTCTTCTACTCCCCCTCCCCCAAACAGGAATAAATCAGTGCTACCAATTTCCCAGCTAATGATTTCCTCCATTAAATTAAAAAGAAAAAATTCTTTTTTTAAATGGATTAGCAGCCCTGTGCTTTCAGAGACCACATGACCTGTCAACTTCTCTCAAGTCTGGATACATCAAAGCCCCTCAATCAATTTTTAATAACTAAAACAATCATAGCGTAAGAAGCCCCACCCTGCCCTCCCACCACCCCAATTCATACAGGCACTGCAGGATCTGCCCTGCGCTGGCTTTGGGAAGCCCTGACTCTGGCCAAAGAGAACTCTTGGCAGTCGATGCCCAAGACCCATTTCACAGATGGGAAACGCAGGACAGAGGGATGTGAATCACCTGAGCCCGTCCCCCAGACGCCAAGGTGAAGCTGAAGTTGTGACATGTACCATGGAGCATCAAGTGTGGACTGGGGTCCTGGCCTGCCAGGTGCACCTGCCCAGGAAAATGCAAACCGGTGAACCTGGACCTGAGGACCCCAAGCAAGGGCAGGGTGAGTTACTGCCACCTGCTGGGGCATGGACGATGGACCTCAGCTTCTGTCTCCAGCAGCCCCTGGTGACACAGCACTGACACCCTGTCTGTTTAAAGAGCCCACCCTCAACAACATAAACTCTGAAATCATGGGGCTCAGGGGAAGAAGCCAGACACAAAGGCTCATCCATGTGAGAAGCCCAGCACAGGCAAGGCCCTGGAGATGCAGCACAGGAGGGGAGGCCAGGGACCAGGTGAGGGGACAGGAGCTGATGTGAAGTAGGCATGGGGTGTCTGTCTGGAAGATGAGAAAGCTCTGGAAATGCACAGAGTGATGCTGCACAGCACTGCAAAGGTACCACTACTGATGTGCACATGACAGGAGGCTTAGTGAGGGCAATTCTGTGTCACCCATGTCTTAACACAATAAGAAAAAACACCAGCTGGGCATGCTGGGTCACGTTTGTCTTCCTTGCGACTCTGGATTTGGAGGAGGGAGGATTGAGTGTTCCAGGTCAGAGGCAGCCTGTGTAACTTAGCAAGATCCTGTGTCAAGATAAAAAAGGGCTGGGGGTGCAGCCCAATGGTACGGCACTTGCCAAGCATGCACAAGGCTCTGGGTTCAACCCCCTAGTACCAGAAAAATTACAATAAATAAATAAATAAATAAATAAATAAATAAATAAATAAATGAAAGCAGAGGTCCACTTCCCAAATTCTATTTAAAGATACATGCATGGCCTGCCACTCCACAATGACTGTGGCAAGACCCTCTGCGGTCTGCCCCGTTCCAAACAGGCCTTATCCCTACAGTAGGAAGTCTATAGGTTTTCTCATGTCACATGAGAATCCAGGAACCTTCAGAGAAAGGTGCCTCATGTCAGCCAGTGTCACTGAACCAGGATTCCTTATCTCCCTGATGCCTATCAGATGCCAAAGGGCAGGAAGGGGCTGTGAGGACCCAGGGGACATCCTCTCTGGTAGGTACCCCAGGGCCTTTGCACTTGCCTCACCCTGACCCTGGAATGTACTGCCCCACACGTTACATAACTTGTTTTCCACATTTATTATGTTTTACAGGGTGCTCCCCTCTGATCATCTACAGTTGGAAAGATGCAGGCTAGGGTATTGGGGCCAGGGAGGGAGCCATGAGCAAAACCAGGAAATCAAGAGCCCTGTACCTGACCAGCCAGCACCTATAGGCTCTTCCGGCTGAAAGGAAGCCACTAGGGGAGGACAGACAGGTCCCACCCCACTGCTTACTGGCCATGGGCCTTGGCAAGTTCCTTCAGCCCTCTAAGCCTCAGTTTTTTCTTCTACAAAACAGGGGTGGAAATAGCAAATCACTCTCATACTTTTTCAAGGACTGCAGGAGATGATGCCTGTACACTGTTTAGCATATGGCTGCAACACGATCAGACCAATAAATGGTAACAACGAATGGGTTATGATTATAGTCTCCCAAGCATTCAGGAATGTCCCCCCTAAGACGATCAGGGCAGCCAACCCAGCAAGCTCAAAGAAGGCCATCATGCAACACTGACCACTGAAGACTGGCCCACCAGGAAGGCCCAGGACACAACCACAGCTGCTGCTCACAGCCTGCCAATGAACTGATTTAATCCTTTTGTCCCCACTCTGCATATGAGGGAACTGAAGCTCAGAGAGGTTAGTGACTTGCCCTTAGGTCACACAGCCAGGAGGTAGTAAAGCCTACATTCAAAGCCTAGTCCTCCAGCTCCAGGTCTGAGCACAGGTGCATCCAGAGAAGCATGAAAGGAGGGTGGGAGGTAGGCTCAGAGGAGCCCTGAGCGGCTGAGGCAGACCCCAGCTGCTTCCACAGCCCAGACTCGGGGACAGCGCAAGTGACCCTCCAGAAGCCCGAGGGAAGAGTCTCAGCAGAGCTCCCTCAGGGAAGACCACAGGATGGCTGGACGGGCCTGGGTTATCTTGAGGGGCTCTGGGGTCAGGCCCGAGATCTGCATACTTCACTCTGCTGGGCAGCTGCCTTGCTCAGCACCCAAGTGCACAGCTAACCCCTCTCCATGCTCTGGCTAAGAAGCTTTCCTTCCCCTGGCCCAAACCCCTCCAGCAGCTGGATGTGGGGACCCTGCACACAGGCAGGAGGGTTCCTTGTGCATGGGAAGAGGCCACACTGCTCTCAAAACAAGTTTCTAGAAACACCCGCGAAACTTTCAGCTGATTCTCAGGCCACTGCAACACAGAACTTCTAAGTGGTCCTTTCTTCCCCTCCTGCCCCATGAGGGGGCCAAAATGAGCACTTAAAAATGGAGATACAGGTGATGATGTCACTCTACTCCCAATTGTTGTTGGGTGCCATCGAATTGGATCCAACTCAGCAATCCTGTGTACTAAAGGACTAAACACTACCCAGCACTGTGCCATGCACACAAGCTTTTTACATTTGAGCCCACTGTTGCAGCCACTATATCTCTTCATTTTGAGTCATGCCACATCAGCAAAAGGAGGTCCCAGGGGCTTTCCTCCATTCCCATCACTAAGGTCGACTCTACTTTGAGGAGGCAACTCTTCCTCAGTTGTTTTTTGAATGCCTGCCAGCCTTGGGGCTCATTTTCCAGCACTATATTTACCAGTGCTTCTCTGCTATTCATAGAGTTTTCAATGGCTAATTGTTTTGGGAGGGGGCTGCTGGGTCCTTCTCCCTAGTGTGTCTTAGTCTAGAAGCTCAGCTAAAATCTGTACACCATGAATGGCCCTGCTGGTATCTGAGATACCAGTGGCATAGCTTTCAGCATCACAGCAACACACAAGCCCCCACAGCACAAGCTGACAGACATAGACATGTGGGGCTCTACCTCAAAGCTTCAGACAAATCCCTTTACACTCAGGGTCAAGTCCAAAGTCTTCACCATGACTACGAGTCCCCCGAAGTCAGTCCTGGCTCTCCATTGTCTCCCACGGCCTTTCCTCCCTTGTTCCAGCCCCACTGTTCCCCCAACTTGCCAAGCACACTTCTACCTCAGGGCCTTTGCCTCTGTTGTTCCTTCTTTCCCAGAAATCACATGGCTTGCTTCCCAAGTTTATTTAGGTTTCCAATAATCCTATCTAAAACCCACCATTTCTCTCTCTCTCTCTCTTTCTCTCTCTCTCTCTCTCTCTCTCTCTCTCTCTCTCTCTCTCTCTCTCTCTCTCTCCTTTTTCGTTGCTTATTTTTCTTCCTGATATTTACGACATTAAAGAGTATATTTTAGTAAGACATTTCATGTGGTTCATGACTGAATCCCCAGGGTTTAAAACAATGCCCAGCACACAAATGGTGCTCAAAAACTCTGTTGACAGCTTTGGAAGGAAGGGTGGTTGCTGGAGGGTGGTGAATGGAAGTAGAGTGAGGGTGTAGGTGATAGGGGCTTCTGGGGATTGGCAAAAAAAAAAAAAAAAAAAAGATATAGACACCTTGAATAAATGAGCATGAAGTAACATAAATGGTAATCAAAGATTTTCCCTGCCCCACTCTCCCAAATAGCACCAGGGCCAGATAGTTGTATAGATGATTCTAGCAAACTTTCAAGAAATTCAGAGGGAAAGGCCACTCTTGTTTGGAAGGAAAGCAGGAGCAGGCACATCCTTATGATTAAGATGCCATCTGAACAAGTGCAAGAGTCTGGCCATGAACCATGGCAGCAAGAATCTGGAATTCCCCTGGGAACCACAGATTCAGGATCCTCCAGAAATGCCCTTCTTCACTTTGTCTTTGCACTCGGAACCCTCTGCCCGCCTTGTTCAACCTTAGCTCCCATTCTGGTCATCAAAGCACACACAGTAAGCAGTCCAGAAACGTCAGCTGCTACTGGACTTGCTCATTTCTATGTCTATTCCCCTGCTAATTAATAATCAAGGTGGAAACTTCCTCAAATTCATTCTGATGTCCCCACTGCCTGCAAACATAGCAGGTATCCAAAAACTGTGAAGAAAATGAACAACACATACAAAAAGCCTACAGGCAGCCACAAGTTTACTTCAGAGGAGCTTTCAGGTGCCACTGCTGTGGACAGGCCGACCAAGGCCTCTTCCACCCTGGGAACTGAGGATGCTGGAGCCAGCCTCCCTTCGCATCCTACTGAGCATGAAAACAACGAGGCCTACAGGGAGGCACTAACCTGTCCCATGGTCTGTTTGTTCATCTCCCCTTCATGCAGCTCAACTGCTAAGATCTTCTTCCCACTGGTGGGGAAAGGAGCCCTGCAGGGAGGAAAAAGGAACCAAGGCCTGGCATCTCAGGATCCAAGGAAAGAGAGGGGAGACGGCAGGAGGAGGCAGACGATAGACAGAAAAGATCTCAGACATTCCTGCTTCACCCCAACTGCAGCCTCTGAAGCAAACAAAGCCAAAGAGCCCCGGGGTCATCTACTGCCCAAGGGGTAAGCTGAGTCCTCACTCTCCCTCTTTCCCCTACCAGTCTTCAGGCTCAGGCAGACAGACAGTTCCAAGAGCAGTAGAGCAGCAGGACCGCAGGGCTGCAAGTATAACAAACCACAGTTCCTGGGGGAAGGGCCTCACGGGGAGCCACAGAGCCCTGCAAACACATCAGAGCCAACCAGGGGGCACCTCTGCAAAGATGACTCGGTGCAACTGTGAGGGAGCTGACGTTTATGGAGGGCTGTACAAGTTATCGTCCCAAACAGTGGCTGGTCCTTCACACTGTCTCTGTGACGCAGGAAGCTGATGGTGGCTTGGCTGACAGTTATGGCTCAGGGTCACTCTTGAGATGTTGACCTGGGCTGGGGTTTCGGTCATCTGAACACCTAGCAGGCGCTGGAAGAGTTACCTCTGCGGAGCTCGCTGACGGTGAGTGCAGGCTGCAGGCTGAGGTCTGTCCCTGTGCCCTCCACCTTTCCAGACCTTTCCAGACTCAGAGCTGCCCAGTGTTCTCACAAAATGCAGGCTGGCTTCCCATAGCAAATGATCCAAGAGAAGGAAACACAGAAGCCACACTACCTTTCATAATTGGGTCTTTGGAAGTGACATGGTGTCATTTCCAATGTCCTACAGGACACATAGGTCAGCCCTACTCAGTGTGGGGGAACACCAGCATGTGACCATGGAGGGTGCCCGCATGGCCAGCCTGGCATTCCTGGCCCTGTTCTACTCCACCTCCCTCCGTCCTGCAGGCAGCCCTTATAGCCAAGCATGCCACCTTCATTTCCCAGGCCCCCACATGACACTCCCCAGGAGGGTAACCTTCTTAAGCTCCCCCAGTAGTTGGAGACCAGCTGGCACCAGGGCCTTCCCAGCAAGCTCTCAATGACAACCTTCTGGGCAGCTCGGCCTTCAAAGGGAGCTGAAGTCCGGGCCAGCAACACCCAGCCACATTCCTGAGTCTCCTGGCTCTTCATCTATAAACGGAGGTCCGTCGTCACTCCATCTTCATGGGACAGCACCCAGGTGAGATGAGGTAAGAAGCGCAGCGCGCGGTTGCTCAGCAAATGGTAAAGGCCAGCGGCTGCCCTAACACAGCAGCAACCTCTCATCTCAGCTGGTCCGTGTCCCCCTCAGCCAGCGAGGATCCCGCAGGCCCCCGCTGACCTGAGCCTGCACCAGCTTCCTCAGGCAGAGAGGACAACTGGTAGTGAGGTAGGTTGGGAGGAGGTGGCAGTGGGCATCAGCAGACAGGCGGCTGGGGACGCAGCACAGCTTCGGCTACTCACACCATCATGCTTCGCTGTCACAGCCATGCTGCCTGTCCTCAGGCGGCCTTGCAGAAACAGCAGGGAGCACCTCCTCTCTCGGTTCTGCCACCTTGCTCCCTGCTGAAGTGCCTGACTTTGTGGCAGGATCCCTGTCCTGCAGCCACTTCATTAAGACACCACCCACAAGAGGTGTCTAAATGACCTGCGGCCACAGGTGCCACCTCATGGGGTGTGCAATTTACAGCCACTTGGAGGCGCAGGGCTCAGGTGAAAAATGCGTCCAAGCTGGGCATGGTGATGCACACCTGCAATCCCAGCGAATCAAGGGACAGAGGCAGGAGGATCGTGAGTTCAAGGCCAGAGGCAGGCTATGTAACTTAGCAAGACCCTGACTCAAAATAAAATAAGTAACAAGGGGTGGGGGGTGGGCAGCCAAGAGATAGAGTACTTCCAAAATAAGTGTGAAGCCCTGGGTTCCATCCCCAAGTACCATAAAACAATAACAACAATAACAACAACAACAACAACAACAACAACAACAACAACAACACATCAGTCTCCGCAGCTGCCAGGGCCCCAGCGAGGCTTGTCAGTGTTCTCCAGAGTTTTCAGCCCCACAGCCAGGGAGAGAGATGAGGGCAAGCCCACAGATCTGACTTCTCCATCCTGGGCTCCAGGGCTCTCCATGCTAGTCACCTCTCCCCAGCAAAGGCTATGGCGAGGTGGGCTTGGTGTTGGGACAGAAGTACAAGTACGTACCACCTACCCTCAGACTCGAATGCAGGAGGGAGCCCTGGGTAGGGTAAGCACCAGCGTCAGCTTTGCTGATAGCTCTGAAGAGAGGGTGACACTGAGACTTTGTGGGGAGGGAATGATGCTGACTCACACAGGGAAGGTGCCTCCCTGCTGTCACCAGAGGCCACAGGAGCCTGGTGGTGGAGCCCTGTCTCCACCAGCCTTAAGTTTCCACACCGAAGATGAGCCTTTCTCTCTGGGCCACCCCAGCATATCGAGAAGCCCATGGCTCAGAGAGTTAGGGCTGCCCTGTCTGCTACAAGCCGTGAAATGGCCCTGCACAGTCATCCTCCTCTCTTACCTGCCTTGAAGGGCCGATGCAGGACACCCATAGGCACTTGCTCCTGTGAGACCCCTGGCTGGGACAGAGTAGACCCCTGAGCTATTACACCCTACTTCTTGCTCTCTGTTTTGGAACCTGAGCAAGCCCCGGGGTAAGGTGACCCAGCAGCAAAATCCCCTCCATGTGTCCTGCACTTGTGTTGCATGAGGGGGAGGCAAGCCCCACCTGGAAGCTGCAGACTCCTACAGTGAGTCCCCCACTTACAGCCTCAGGGCAGAGGGGTGTTCCTTGGAATAAACAGCCTCCATCCCCAGAAAGCGCTGCCTTTGCACATCGGTGTAAACAGGATCACTAGTCACTGCTTGAAAAGACAGACAATTAGAACAAGATTAAACAAATGTGTAACTGCCCTTCCCCCAATCCCTGGGCTGCGATCAATCAGGCCGGCTCTAATCTTGTTCAATTTCCCCATCTGCCTACAAGGCTCCTCCAGGCCTCAGATCTGTTTCTCAAAGCAGGGACTCCTCAGAGCAAAAGCAAATGGAAGCCCCAGGGCTCCAGCCACCCCCTTTGCTGGGCCCTCCCCTCACTGGCCGGCTTAACCTACCTGGGTCCGGGAAAGAGAAGGTGAGAGCTGCTAGGAACCTTGAGAAGAGACCCTGTCCTTCCAGGTCTCCTCAGGAGAGTGTGTAAGAAAGAACACTAGTCATCACTTCCAGGCTGAATTTCTTACTCTGGCCTCCTGTTCCTGCTGTCCAATGCATTGTCCCCTATCCTCTAACTCAGAACCGTGTTAAGATACAAAGTCACTTGTCATCAAATGTGGTCTGTCTATATGATGGAATGCGAGTCAGCCACAGAAAGGAATGAAGTTTTGATCCATGGTACAACATACATCGGCTGGAGTTTGGCTCAGCTGGTAGAGCGCTGCTGAGAAGGACCTGGCAGCCCACTCCCGAAACAATCCTGAAACAGTCAGCCATGGAAAACCTTATGTGTAGCAGAAAATCACTGACATAATGCCAGACATGTTGCTATGAGTCAGACCTGACTCAACAGCACCTAACAACAACAGATGCCAGACATAAAAGGTCACATATTGTAGGATTCCATTTCAATGAAAATGTCCAGAGTAGGCAAATCCACACAGAAACAGAAAGTAGATTAGTGGTTGCCTGAGATTGAGGGTTTGGGAAGAAATGGAGAACAAATGTCTAAAGGTTCCCTTCCAGAGTAATGAGATATGCTCAAATCAGCTATGGTGATGGCTACACAACTCTGTGAGCATTTAACCACCACCACTGAACTGAGCCCTTTAAATGGGTGGATTGTATAGTATGTGAACTGTATCAATGAAGTTTATCTTTTTTTTTTTTCCTAAGGTAGGGTCTAACTATGTCGTGCAGATTGCCTCTGGCCTCAAATTTGTGATCCTCCTGCCTCAGCCTCCTGAGTTGCTGGAATTACAGGTGTCTCCCACAGAAGCCAGCAAAGCTTAAATTAAAATTCAGGACACAAACAAACCCCAAACAACCCTCTGTAAACAGAGTGCAGCTGAAGAAGGCTGAGCGGTGAGAGCCAATCCTGGGGGAGCCAAGGGGGAGGACACAGCTCCAGCAGGCCCAGCACAAGGCCAGAACCCTGGCAGAAGGCAAGATCTTATGACCTTACATCTTCAAACCCTCCTATCCTGCCACCGAAAGCAACAAAACACAGACATCCAGTTGCACTGCAAATAAACAGGACTGACTGAAAGAGGTTCTGCTTATCTCTGCAAAATAACGGTAATTTCAAACCAACTGCCACCCCAGCAGAGACATGCCTACTGTGGCTACTGTTCCCGGTCAGGCCCATCTGCATCCTGACCCCACTCACTACAGAACTGGGCGCCCAAGTGTCTTGCGGGCTGGGAAACAGCCATCAGATAAAGCTAAGGCAGGGGTCAGTGGGGCTCAGGGGCCTTTGTGGAATGAGGTAGAGCAGGCAGGCCCAGGGTGTCCAAGCCCTGGGGGCAGAGGCATTCCAACCTGCACTCCTGAGGGAGGGCTTACCGTGGGCTGGCCCAGTGGGGCAGGCATGGGGTGGGGGGCCACACAGCTGCTTCTACCACATCCCAAAGTCCCCCACTTTCTGTTGCGGAGCTGCTGGTCTGGCCAGCAGAGCCAGGAGACTCTGTTCAGAAGTACTTCTCTTATTTGAGCCTCAAGAGCCCAGGCTGACCATAGACTTAGTGGAGGTAGCCTTTCTTAGTGACAGTTTAGTCTAGCCAGAGGAATGGAGCTGACGTGGCCCAGTGGGGCTGCAACCCCATGAACCCATCTAGGTGCTCAGAGAGCTCAAAGGAGGATTCCCAGTGGAGGTGACCCTGGCTGATCCCAGAAAGGCCTGGTGTCCTCACCTGCCAGGCCTGAGAGGGAGGCTTGCCCAGACCATGAGCCCATGCTGGCACCGCAGGCTTGAAATCTGGTGCATCTGACTCACGCACGATGACACTGAGGTCTCTATCTGCGCTGGCCCAGGAGAGCTGGCTGGGTCCCCTGGGGGATGTTATCCAAACAGTAGCCTCCGACTCTAGCCATAAAGCTAGGAATTCGGGAAGCTGGTAATTGGAAGAATTCCCCTCCTCCAGCACCGTAGATCACCACTGCATTGACAAGTTAAGGGCCAGACAGCCACTCCCAAAGCCCAGCCAGGCAGGGTTGCTGTCCTCAGGTCAGCCTTGACCTCCCACCAAATGGTAGCTACCAGAAGAGCAGAGGGTGCGGGGAGGTGGCAATGGGATGGCAGCCTGCAAGGGAGGGAGCCACACTTCATCCAGACCTGTCCTGAACACCCAGCAAGACAGGCTCCTCCTCCCTCCAGCTCAGAGGAACAGAAGGGCCTTCCCTAAGCCTGGGCCAAGTGTTCAGGCCAAAAGACGGAAGGGAGGAAGAAATGGGAGGTCCCCCAAAGTCTCCCTCAACTTTCTGGAAATAGCACAAGAGCAGCCGTCAGGTCCCTCAAAAGTGCCTACTGAGGGTATAAAGAAGTCCAGCAATCCACTCAGTGCCTGCATATGCCAGCCTAGACAGACAAGGAAGCTGAGCCCACAGTGGCTTTTCAAGGTCATATGGCTAGATCCTGACCTCTGGCCAGAGACTCCTTCCCATTGTCCCCAGCCACCTGTAACACGCCCCAGGGGGGAGTAGTAGGGGCTACTGCTCTATGAAACAACAGGGCCCGGCAAGCACCAGTTCTGGAGCCCTCATCAGCCACAGCCTCCCTTGGCCTCAGTTTCCCTCTCTGTGTCACCACCTCTTTCAAAGGGAAGCTGAGTGGCCAGTGAGGCCAAGCGTGTCTGAGGACCTGCTTCAATTTGTTTCATCCCACCCTACGCCAAACTGGTGAAGCCAACATGTTAGGATTCCTGTTTTGCAGCAAGGCTGGGAGGAGCTTCAAGGGACCAGGTCTACTTGTCCAAGGTGGCAGAATTCACATCTCTGGGACGTTAAGACTCAGGCTCTCAGCCCCAGCACTGAGTTGCTCTCTGAGCCAGAGGAGTGAGGCATAGATACTACCCCTCTTTGGCCAGAGGTAGAAGTGGCAACAGGCAGATGAGAAAGTCAAAGGCTCCCACAAAGATTGGACAGCAAGTTCCAGCACGCTTTGAGAATCCATCAGCTAGGCAGGGGCCGAGGAGGAACAGAAAGGGTACCAGAAAGCCTCTGGGGTTCCCCCGAGGCCAAGCGAGAGCACCAGCTTCCAACCTCCCTGCTCAGCAAGGGATGGGAACCACGACCATGGGACAGGTGTCAGAGAGGGCCTCAGGGGAGCAGGTTGTGCTGAGGCCCTTGCATCTGGACACCCCCTTCCCTCACCTTTCCGGGGATTGGTTGCCCCATCTGAGAGTTGGGGGCCTGGGGCTGAACAGCCAGTAGGATCCTCTGCTCTGGCCTCAGTCCAGGAACAGTGGTGTTGCTGACTTCATATGTACACAGCTCTTCAAACCACCCGGTCCCCAGGGCAAGATTGCAGCCACCCAGTCTCAACTTCCGCCACTCTATTTATCAGTCTACACCCGCAGAACCACACACACGAAAATATTTAAACAAACCAGACTAACTTCTGGGTTCCACGGTCCCCGCAGCAGACATGTTTATCCATCCCTCACGCAACACGCCTTTTTCGCTCACTTCTCTTTGGGGGCTGGAGCTCTGGGCTCTGCATCAGCACCAGGATGAGGTCAGACTGGCAGTCAAGAACCAAAGAGTCAGGGCATGGCCGGCGTAGCTCAAGAGTGTGGGAGCTTGGTGAAGGATCCAGAGGCCACACCCTGGGGACCTGGTTATCTCTGCTTCAGACCCAGCTACCAGCAGGGGCCAAGCTTGCTGGACAAAGTCACCCCTGATGAGGAGAGCTCAGCAAATTGGAATCAACGGCTGTGTGTATGGCACAGGCCCCTTGCCAGCCCTGCTGACGGCTGCCCAGTGCTGCCATCTTTAGAAGTAACCATCTTTTGGGCACACACCCACATGCGGACATCCCAATTTTACAGGCCCTGTGAGAAGCAAAAACACTCTCAGGTATTCAACAAAGCAAGACGTCATGATGTTATTCGCCGCCTCCGACCTGTCACCCGCAGTCTCCTGATCCACATGCCAGCATCTGTCCCTCCCCCAACTAAAGCCCTTACTGTTCCCTCGGATTCCAAGACAACATCTAAACTCCCTAACCGTGCACAAGACTCCACCTGGTCCCGCCCTCTGCACAGCCTCTTACAGCACAGCCCTGGCAGGGGCCGAGGAGCCTCCCCACCTCAGTGCTTCCACACAGGCCCTCCCTCCGCCCAGATGGCCCTCTGTGTACCCACACCTCTGTGCTGACAGAACTGGGCATTCATGGGGCCCCAGTTCATGTGTCAGCACCTCAGAAACAGATGCCCTGTCCCCTACTCCCACATGGCTTGGTATTGCCCCGAGTATCACCGCTGCCTGTGGCTCTGTCTTCTCCTGTGAACTTGGGGCATAGGTGCTCTTCCACTTGCAGTCTGCAATCATGCCCTGGGGGGCTGCTTCTCTACACATCGGTATCCACCACTCCTGGTTAAACAAGGCCCCCCATACGCTGCTCCCTTCATGCATGACTGCACAGCAGCAGGATTAGGTTCACAGTGAGCATCTAGGATCCTGGCCAGCCTACCATCTCCTGTCCTTTTCATGGAGAGTGTCTCTGAGCCTGGCTCTGTTCTCAAGCAGTGCAGCCCCAGGAATCTTCGTCTGGCCAGGAAGGGGGAGGGGATGGTGGGAGGAACCACAAGAGGCACAAAGGAGGCCAAGGAAGCCAGGACGGAGGCAGGTGGGAGGAAGAGTAGCCACAGCCAGGGAACACCTGGACCCCTGTCCCTGCCACTCTAGCAAAGCAAGGGCCACCAGGAGAGCTGACCTGGACCCAGCAATGATGACCAGGGCCCAGAAGACAAACAAAGCTGTGCTGCTGCTAAAAGGAGATTTGTGAACGCCTCTAGCGGGACTCCAGCCTGGGCCCCCGAGTCCGCAAGGCCCAGCCCTGCCCAGCTGGCCCCTCTACAGCAAGAGCCGCTGCAGACAGAGGCTGCTGCCGTGGGCACAGCACTGCCCCTGCCCTCGGAGGTCCTAGGGCTTCCTTTCTCTAAGTGACTACGCAGTGCTAAGGCAGAAGACCGCCAGGCAGCCTGCCCTGTGGTGTCTCCTTGGCAGCCCCCTGCCCCTCTCCTCTGCCTCTCTCCTCCACCCTCAAGCCCTCAGGCTCAAGTGTGCTCCAGAGGGGAGGTGGGGAAGCCTGCTTTTCCGAACACACACACACATACACACACGGGTGCACACACTCTGGCTGGCAGTGGTGCGTAGCTGGGGAAGTGTTCCAGCAGGCTTATTTATAGCCAAGCCCCCGTCCGCACGCTCCCAGCGCTGCCTGCCTGACTGCCACTGGGGCTTTTCAATCTGTCTCTATATTTATCGCTCAAAGCCGCTGGGATAATGGCAAGGCCCGAAATAGCCTTGAAGACATTAACGTGAAGCTGATGGGCAGGTCCCCAGCTCCCAGGCTGACCTCATCCTGACATCTGCCGCTTGGCAGTGGGGAATGGGGAACAGCTGGACAGGGCCAGGGAGGTAGCCACAGCCAGATGGGAATAACATAATCCCTCTTTCCCTGTGGGCCTTGACCCTCTATAGTGAGGCAGGGGACACGTCCGCAAGGATACATCACAGCTGCCAGGCTGAGGGAAGACTAAAGGTGACATGGTTTCCTGACGTCAGTGTGCTAGGCAGAGAGATCAACCGGCTCAGAGGAGACTCAGAGGCAGCAGGCCCAGGCTCACTGAAAGCAGGTCACTGGCACCCTGGGCTTGCAGGTAGTCACCTTCCTGCTCTGCCCTGCACTGTACATGGGCCATTTCCTGCATACCCAACCACTTCCTGCACAGGTAGGTAGGAAAATGAGGAGACAGCCCAGTGGCCAGATGGCAGCCAGGACACCAAGGATCCCACTCCTTCTCATTAGCCTCAGTGTTCACCTGCAGAAGTCCAGGTGACAAATATACCAAGGACCTCGCAGAGGGAAAGGGAGAGTCGGAGGACTTGCTACAGTGTTGGGACAAACCTTCAAACCCCAGCTCTATCACCAGTGGTGTCAACACGGGGGTGAAGGCTGCTGTCCCGGAGGCTTAATGTCTTCCTCCACCAAGTGGAAAGGTTGGCATCCCATGTGGGGGGCTCTCAGGAGAGTGCCTGGTACCCTGGGCTCCCCAGCAAATGCTGTTCCCCCATCCTAGAGGTGTAGGAGTTGCTGGTCATGGGCTCTTAGAGATGCTATCAGGGGAACAAGGCTCTGGGTCCTGCAGGGACCTAGAACAGGACAGGGTTCATGCGGAGGAAGAGGAGCATCAGTGCTAAGTTGGGACCAGGATCAGCAGGTACAGAGCCAGGGAGGGCAGGGTGGCAGGGGGACCCATCATAGGAAGGGCCATGATGAGGTCTGGGAGCAGACACATAGATGCCACAGGGATGGCCACAGGGTGCAGAGTGAGTCCCCAGAATCTCAGGGGCTTGAGCAGCCTCTGCTCCTGAGACCTACGCTCTGTGCCCAGCCCCTTTCCCAGCCTCTAACCCACCACCCTGTGACACTGCACTTTCAGCAACCTGGCACTTCTCAATACTCAACACATCAAGCACTTTGAGTACCGAGACATTGGTTTGTGCCATTCCCTTGATCTGTCTCCTTTCTTTCCTGATAAACTTATCTTCATCCTTCAAAGCCCCGCTGAGACATTCCCTCTTCCAAGAGATCATCCTCATCATGTAGTTAGCAGTTGCCTTCTCTGGGCTCCAGGTGCACATTGTGCCTCTCTGGTCATGCACGGTGACTTCCAATCTGTATCTGTGCCCCATCCCAGAGGGCAAGGTCTTCTTCCTCACTGGATTCCACTGCCTGGCACAGTAAACATCTGCCAGATGAGAGCATGAACTAATTTCATCCTTCACACTCACCCAGAGCTGTCACTTTTTGAGAAGAGGAGGAGGAGGAGGAGGAGGAGGAGGAGGAGGAGGAGGAAGAAGAAGAAGAAGAAGAAGAAGAAGAAGAAGAAGAAGAAGAAGAAGAAGAGGAAGAGGAAGAAGAAGAAGAAGAAGAAGAAGAAGAAGAAGAAGAAGCAGCAGCAGCAGCAGAAGAAGAAGAAGAAGAAGAAGAAGAAGCAGAAGAAGAAGAGGAGGAGGAGGAGGAGGAAGAAGAAGAGGTGGTAGAGGAGAAGGAGGAATAAGGAGGAGAAGGAATGGAACTGGAACTGTATATCAGGACTTCCCAAGATGAGGGTAAAGGCAGATCTGGGTGCTCTCTGACTCTGCCTCGTATTCCTGGGTGAACACCCAGTGCTGTCAGCTGGGAGGCTGCTCCTCTGGGGGCTGTGGCGAGGGAGCAGGACCCCACCTTCTTGCCTGCCCCCTTAATGCCTGCAATGCTGTGGGCTCTGAGCAGACTTTCCAATGGCTGGGGTGATGCTTTGCAGGCCTCTGGCCAGGATGCTGTCTCCTTCTCAGTGGTGGATCACAGAGCAGGAGCCAGAAGGGAGCCAGGCTATGTCTTCTGAATGACCCAGCTGCTGCAGGCTGGGGTGTACCTATGGCCTGCCCCATGCCTGGGTTTGGACACCTCCCCAGCAGGAGCTGTTCCAGAGCTCACCTCAACCTCTCAGGTCCCCACAGATGCTGCCACCCCAGGCAGCCCCCGGGTGGGAGACATCCCCAGGGATGTGGTTCCAGCAGCCTGGGGGCCTCGCCCTAGGGATGAGCCCAGGGAGTGAGGTGCAGCCCCAAGCTGGATGGCCTGTCCCAGCACCCCACAGATGCCCGCTCTCATGAGTGCTTGTGGTAAGTCCCCAAGCTGCTCCCATCTCGCAAAAGGAAAAGCCAGGTGCCAAGCCACGCAGAGACCCACCAATAGGGTCCAGGCAGTGTGGTTGTTGGCCCGCCTTAGCCTGCATGCCATGCCACACAGAGGAAGCTTTCTTTACAGATCCCTGCTCAGTGCCCTGTACTACGCCTGGGCCTCCGTGCCAGTCTTCTCCTCAGCCCTTTGCTTTGCTCACCCTCTTTCCAAATCAAGCCCATTTTTGGGAGATCCTTTTTTTTTTTTTTTTTTTTTGTCATAAGTTCATTGGCCCTTTGGATGCAGCCTTTTATGAAATACCTGATTATAACTTTTACCAAATTTTTAAAACTATTTTTAGTAGCAATTTTTTTTTTAGTACTTTTTAATGTACAACAACTTACTGGGTCTCAGGACACTTCCACACATGCATTTCATTGCACATTACTCATGTTCACTTCTCCCTTACCCTCTCATGACCCCCTCCCCATCCCCTTCTTCCCCACCAATGGCCTTTGGGAGATTCTTTAATGGTTCCAAAAAATGTACTTGTGACCTCAGATGTGCCCTTGACCGGGATGTCAGATAGGCCGGCCCTAGGCCAATCTGTGACACAGGAGGAAGTTCCCCGCTGAGATGCCACCTCTGCACACCCCTCTTATCTCGTCCTCAAGGGCTTGTCTCACTTTACTGTGCTGCTCCACAGTGAAGTAGCAGGGAGTGACTGTGACCCATCTCCCAAGGGCATTTGCCCTCTGAGTGCCAAGTGGAGGGAGGGACCAAGGAGAGTGAGGCTCCAGGGAGAGTGGAGGGTGCTTCTCCTGCCCAGGCCCCTCAAAACACAGCCCTTCTTTCTTTCTACCTCCAACATGGAGCACTGCTCAGGCACACAGAGTGCTTAGTACGTGTTAGTCCAACACCTGCCCTCCTAAGGCCTCTCTTGCTGCCTGGGGGCCTGCCTTCTCCAGGGCAAGCCAGCAACTCCCTCTTCTTAGGGAGACAGAGGCCAGGGAGAGGGCTGAGTGCCACAGCCACCAGATTATGGGGCCATGGCCTAAGCACAGAACTCAGCTTCAGGGCTCCCAGATAGCCACAGGGGTCCCAGACAGCAGTGGAGAGGTGTCCCACACTGTGGTGGGGAATGTACTGCACTGGGATATACCTAAGAGATGCCAGGAAGTCCCTTTGCAATACCTGTGAGATTTCTGGAGCCCAGCGAGGAAGGTGGCTGAGTGGAGGGTGGAACATTCATGGAGGTGAGGGCCGAAGTACATGCATCATCGGGCAAAGATGCTGTCCCAAGTTCTTTAAGGGCAGGGAGTCTGTCTTTATTTACTTTTTTTTTTTTTTTTTTTTTTTTTTTTGAGACATGGTCTCACTGTGTAGCCCAGGCTGGCCCTGAGCTTGCAATCCTGCTGGGATTATGACAAGTGCCGCTTCACTGGGCTCCTTACAGGGAAGAAGCTCGTCTCTAGTGTCCTTGCTTTCCCATACACACACCTACTCTAGCCTCAGGAAGCCATCAACAGCTGGCTTTCAGAAAGGATAAGGAGTTTGCTCAACACAGAACCTGGCTAGGCCTTCTTCCCTCTAGGTGCCCAGCGCAGCCTGCCCCACCTCCGGTACCTCCTCCCTGGCCATGCTCTGGGATCACCTGTGATTGCTGGGCGCTCACCCGAGCAAAGGGCAGCTGGCGGGAGGTAGCTCGTAAATCAATCAGTGGCAGTGATTTCCAAGTTGTCATTCCTCAACAGTACATTTACTATGATGGGGACGGATGGAGTTTAATGGCTGAAAGAAAAATCAAACTGGATTTCTGTTTCCCCTTTGGCCTATAGACTCAACCTCTCCCAAGAGATCAAAAGCAAATCTTTCTCCACCTTCCCCAAGCAGCCCTCATGCTGAAGAGTTAAAGATGACACCTAGATCCTTCCTTGTTGAATTGGAAACTGCAGAGGCCTCCTTCTCCATCCACTGGGCAAGGGGCCCCGCGGTGGCCATGACACAGTGGCTATCCCTCACATCTCTTCCAAAGAAACACTGACGAAATACAGAAGGCCTCCCAATAAGCCCAGTGCACCCCAGGTCCTTACGGCTTCAGTGACACCTGTTCTCAGTGACACAGCTAAAGGGCAGTAAGGTCCTGGCCCCTATCAGCCTCTTAATTACAAGAGACTAAAGTGAGGACTGAATCAGACCACCGTGCTAGACATGAGCTCTGGCTTATGTTCTCTGGAGCAGCTGGTGGCTGCAGAGGTTGTTTAATGTCTGACCTTAGGCCATGATGCTCTGACTGTGGCTAATGTCCTGCAGTTGTCTCAAATAGGGGCTCTGTGATCAGCCACCACTGTGCACCCATGGTTGACCTATAGTTTATCTCCACTAAACTATCAGCAACTTGAAGGGAGGAATGTCTTACTGGTCTCTGGCCTTGAACGTAGAAGCTCCACAAAAGCTGAATGAAGAGTATACAGGAGCTTTGACTTTGATTTGCCCAAGGCCTTAGGCATTACCAAGACTGCAACCCAACTAAAGTCAAAACCTTAGGTCATAGCCCAGAGAGAGCTGCTAAAAATCCCAAAGCACCAAGAGCCCTCAGTTTACAAAGCCTTGCATTCCTGCCCATCAGCAAAAGCCACCCCCTGTGTGCTGCTGGACTGCCACAATTCCACAGCTCAGTGCTGGGGCAGCTCTTCTCCTCAAAGCCTTCAAACCTTTGGAAGCCCCCTCCCTTTCACACCCCCCCCCCATCAGCTCAACTGCAAACATTAACCTTGGATTCCAGAAGCCCAAATCTTGGCTCTGCCACTAACCAGCTTGCCATGTGATTTTGGACAAGTAACTTCCTTTACTGGGCCTCACTTTCCCCATGTTGTTGTTAGGTGCCATTGAGTCAGTGTCCAACTCACAGTGACCCTACGTACAACAGACAAAACCCTATTGTCAGTGCTTCTCTGCTATTCATAAGGTTTTCAGTGCCTGATTGTTTTTTCGAGAGTGGGTTCCTGGGTCCTTCTCCTAAGCCTACAGCACCTGGTGTTCCCAGGCAGTCTCCCATCCAAGTAGTAACCAGGCCTGACCCTGCTTAGCTTCCAAGATCTGATGGGATTGGATGCCACAGTGGTATTGCTGCAGGTCACATTCCCTATGTTATTGTCGTTGTTGTTATGTGTTGTCGAGTTGGTATCCAACTCATAGTGACCCTATGTACAACAGGCGAAACTATTGCCAGTGCTTCTCTGCTGTTCATAGGGTTTTCGATGGTGGATTGATTTTTGGGGAGGAGTGGTTTGCTGGGTCCTTCTCCCAACTTTCCCTATAGGTTACACAAAAAGACTAGAAGATTTCTTGGGTCCTCGTAGTCCACAACAACCTTCCTTCAAATAGGGGCCACCCAGTGCCTCAGTGATTCTTTAGGCTCTACTTGTAAATTAGGCCCAGAGCGCAGTCCTTCCACCTCCTTGGCCACTTCCCTGGTCCAAGTAACCACCACCTCTCACTCTGGTGATTGTCTTCCCCAGGTTTTCCCTACTTCCTCCCTCCATCCTATCCAGGCTTGCTCCAGCCAGAAGCCAGATCCTGGTCTCCCGCTGCTTGAAACCTAAGTTTCAGTAGCTTTATGCCACACAGATCAGGGTCAAAGCCCTGACACAACCCAAGGCCCTGCTCCACCCAGGCTGTCATCATCCTCTCTCCTTCTCTCCTGCTGTCTCTTCCTCATGCACTCTCTCCAGTGTCTTGAACATCCTGAACAACTTTGTTACCTTGTGGCCCATGTGGTAAAGGCCTGGTCCCCAGATATGGTGCTCCTGGGAGGAGGCAAAAACCTCTAATAGGTGCGGCCAAGTAGGAGTTTTTAGGCCACTGAGGGCATGCCCTTGAAGATGAGGGGACTCTAGCCCCTTTCTCTTCTTTTCTCTTTTATTCCTGGCCCTCAGGTGAAGGGCTTTGCTCTGCCATGCTCTGCCATGCCTAAAAGCAACAGAATTGGAACCTCTAAAACCATCAGCCAAAATGAACCTCTTCTCCTTACAAGTTTATTGTCTTAGGTATTTGTTACTTTAGTGGAGAGTGACCAACACAGAGCTCCTGCCTCAGAACCTTTGCACAGGCCATCTCCTGAGCCACACATTCTTCTCCAAAAGAACTTCCTGGTTCACTCCCTGGCCTCCTGCAGGCCTTTGCTTAACTGTCTCTGGAGGCCTTCTCTTCCCTGCCTTGTTAGATTTGATCACCATCTGACAGTTGGTCCTCTGCATCTGTGGGTCCTGCATCTACAGATTCAACAAACCGCAGATCAAAAACACTTAGGGAAAAAATTGTATCTGTCCTGAACATGCACAGACCTTTTTTCTTAACCAATGCAGGATAACAACTAATTAACATAGCATTTACATTGTATTGGGTAGTATAAGTCATCTAGTGCATACATATCCGGTATGTGTAGGCTATATGCAAATCCCATGTGATTGTACACAAAGAACTTGAGTAGCCGTGGATTTTGCTATGGGGGAAGGGTCCCAGAACCAACCAGGGTACACTGCACTTAAATATCTTACCACCTCTTTGCTTATTGTCTGTTTACTCCACTAAAATATAAGCTCCAGGAAGGCTGGAATTTTTAAATGATTTATCACTTGTTTTGATCCACTGTGGGGCCACTCACACTACTAAAACAGTCTGGAGCTACACCACCCTCCAGCTTGAACACATCCTCTCGGGAATCTCTGTGAATTCCTGGATCTGGGCACTGTCTCCAGAATAAAAGCAATTGTTCGAGTCTGGGTTAACATCTCAGGAAGCGTGAGGGAACAAAGCAGGGAAATGACATGGAGCACAGCCCAGGGAGCCCCTGGCCACTGCACATGGCTTCAGGTGGTATGAGGGGCAGTTCGTAAGCCCAGACCTGCAGGGTCCTCCTGGCCAGGCAAGATGGGGACATTACCAGGGGCTTATGGGGCACATGGAGCACCTGTTCCAGGAAAACACAGGAAAGAAGGAAACAAAGGGATACAGGGAGGCAGGGACAGGAGGAAGGAGGAGTAAGAAGGTGGGGAAAAGGGGCCTTTGTGCAGAGAACTCGCAGGCCGAGTGGAGAATCCCCAACCCTGCTCCAAGGCTGGGCCAGTTCCCTGCTGGCCCGGAGCACACCCCAGCCAGCCCAGCACTCTGGCTCCCTTCTCCCCACATCTGGGTGTACCTCAACAGGTGACCGTGAGCAGCAGCCAGAAACACAAGCCAGAGTCTGCCACCTGGCTGGAGATAAAGAACATTCCCAGGAAGACGTGCTCCACCTAAGCCAACAGGGCAGCTGGGGGAGAGGGGAGGGGCGAGGAGATGCGGAGAGAAGGCCGGCCCCCCAGGCTGAAGTTTGTGTCCTCAGCAGGGCTGGTTGTAGGGTGAGCATGTAGACAGGAGAAGACCACAGAGACAAGTTGGCAGGTTCCTGCTGGGCCCTCTCCCTAGCCACCTGAGTTTCTGAGTCAGCCCAGGCCCAGAGCAAAGGAAGGGTGGCCAGCTCAGGGAGGCGCTGCAGCCGAAGGAGCCTGGTGGCTTCCCTGTGGCCTGAGGTCCTACCTATGTCATCAGCACTTCTCCTCCTCAGGAGACAGTGACCTTGCTGAGGCCTGTCATGGTGTGAGCTCACACAGCAGGGAATAGGAAAGGAGCCACTACCTGTACCAGGAGACCCTCCCTACTGCCCTCTGACCCCAAGAGGGGAAGGCCAGGCCAGGACCCCTGCTGGCCCACTCAGAATGGCGAAGTCTTCAACTTCCAGGGGTGCTGAGGGAGAACGCTCTCTCCAGATGGGACCTCCTCTTGAGGCAGACCCTTTCTGCAGATGCCCTCCCTCCAGGCCAGGCAGGTGAAGAAGATGCAAGAAACAGCCCAGCTGCCCCTGTCCTCCACCCCACCCTGCTTCTAGAAGGAAGGGCTCTATGCTTCTCTGGAGCAAGCAGCTTCGCTAAAAACAAACAGGGCTCCTTGCGTCCTTTGCTCCCCCTGCCACCGCGGAGGAGAGGTGGCAGGGCATTCTTGTTCTCAGCCTCCTTGGGGAGGGCTGCTCTCTCCACCCTGACTCTCTGCCCAGAGCTCGGCAGTCTCCATGCGCATCTCGGCCACAAACTCCTAGGGCAGCTCAGAGGCCTGCAGGGGGCAAAGGAGATTGTCACTACTCAGGCCTGTTCTGTTCCAGGTCTTGGGTTTAGGGGACAAGCAGGTGCTGGGAGGCCTTAGGGAAGGAATGGGGGTATGAAGTCTCCCCCATGAAACGGTTCCCAGGCGGATGGCAGACACAGACACTTACCCAAATATTTCAGGGTGTGTGGTGCCAAGAACCCTGTCAGGTACAGCAGGACACATGACAACTCAGGGGGAGGAAGGACAGGCCAGGGCAGGTTGGGGGCTGGAAAGAGCTTTAGGGAAAGGGAGCCGTTTGGAGTGGGCTGGGAAGCAGAGACAGGAGCCTGGCAGGCAGGGGTGGGAAGAGGGACTCCAAACAAGCACAGCACAAGTCTACACGTGCAGGGGCTTCTGCCTGCTTTGCTCACAGCTGGGTCCTGGCACCTGGAAAAGGATCTGGTGCACACTAAGTACTCAATAAACATGTACTGGGTAAATGAGGAAAGCAGAGAAATCCCTGAAGGGATTTCTGGTCCCAATGGGACCTTTAGGTGAGGTGGCCTGCGAGGCCATCGTCTCTGCAAACCCACTGATCTCTAGGATGCAGCTGCTGGGCAGGAAAGCACCTCCTTCCTGTAACAAAGGAAACAGGAAGCCAAGACCGCCAGGCAGGGTCTCTTGGAGCATGGGGAGGTCATGTCGGAGCTCACGCCATGGGGGCTGAGTTCTCTGTCCCTGGGCCCTGCCTCCAGCTGCAGGCCAAGTCCACCAGCATGAGCCATGGTGACCCCTGAAGAAGCCGTGAGCCAGGCTGAGCATTATTATGCACCCTACCCACACCCAGTTCCCCAGTCGAGACACCAACAAAAGAAAAGACAACACCACACCACACCACTCTCCCCTTAGCACCTGGATGCCTTTTCACGGCCAGTGAAAAGAATGAGCAATTAGGGAAGAAACAGCCCACAGCGCCAGCCTGGAAACGAAGACTGGCGAGGGGCAGGCTCGCCAGGCAGGAGGCAGCCCAGGAGGCCCCACGCCTTGCCCCAGTGCCCCAGTGAGGAAGAGCAGGGTGGAGGCTGGGAGGGAGGAGCCAGACCAGACCCAGGGGCCCTGAGAGTCAAGACTTGGATTTGGAAAACCAGGCCACATGCTTCCAAGTCCAGATGGGGTCCAGCCCCAACCCCACCATTGCCTGGCTGTGTGGCCATCAGCCCAACAAGTGCCATCTCAGAGCCTTGGCTTCAGCTCCCTCATGTGAAATGCGATCCCAACAGCCAAGGCACTGGGTTGCTGTGAGACTTAGCCCAGAGGGTGTGTTTAAAGGTCACAGTCTAGCACCCAACGGCAGAAGTGAGGGACATGAAACCACCCTCCCCTCCCAGCCTTTACCTTCCCTAGAAGGAATACCCAGCCTCTGCGGCCCCTGAGCTCAAACTAGCTGCCAAACATACGGGGAGGTCAGGGAAGGAAAGGGAGAGGTCACCTCGCCTCCTGTCCTACCCACTGAAGGCTTCAGCATGAGGCTCAGGCACGTGGAATGGAAACCACAGGAAGCCAGAAGACCACAGGGCTCCCGCTCTGGGCTGGAGCCAAAGACAGGAGGCAACAAGCACTGGGCCATCTGGTCTTTAGTCCTGACATGGCTTCTACCGAGGCCTGGCCCAGGTCTCTCTGCACAAATGAGTGCCCAGGGAGATGGCCTGAAAACACACCTGCAGGTGGGTTTCTGGGCCACTACTGAGGCTAGTGGGCAAGAGAGCAAGGCAGCTGGCTAGCCTCTGCCTATGATTGAGGCAGGACAGTTTCTCAGCCCAAAAGGAGGCACCATCTTCAAGCCAGTCTCCTGCTGGCCCTATCCTGTTCTTGCTCTGTGTGTTGGGGTGGAAAGACCAGGCTAAGCCTCAAGAACAATTGGCAAGAACCACCTTGGGGTGCCCTATATGTGGGAGAATAGCAGCCACCAGGGCCTCATGGACTGGCCTGTGGGGTTGTATCGAATATGAAATCTCAAGGTACCAGAGGCAGAACACCAATTTTTCCTATTTGTTGTTGTTGTTGTTAGGTGCCGTGGAGTTAGTATCCAACTCATAGCGACCCTCATAGCGACCCTCATAGGGTTTTCAATGGCTGACCGTTTCAGGATTGCCTTGGGAGTGGATTGCCAGGCCCTTCTCCCATTTTTGTGGTGCTGGGAATTGAACTCGGGACCTCAGAGACTGCAGCGCAGCGCTCTACCAACTGAGCTAAATCCCAGCCCCTTTTCCTATTTAGTGAAGGTAAATCAAAGTTTGCAAGAAGCACAATAAATACAATCTACTCCACGGTAATCAGATAGTCGGGTTATTAAGAGAAGAAGGAATCACCAAAGACTGCACTTCCAAACTCCAGGGACCCAGCACCAGGAGGTAGGGTCACTGCACAGGCAGTCAGGCCTTACCTGGGGGTCTGAGCAGCTCCGTCGATGGTACTGCCACAGAAGGAGGGTAGGTGCACAGAGACCAGGATGCACGTGCCAGCATCCTGCAGGGAGAAGCCAAACAGAAGAGGAGGTGAGACATGGAGACTCCCTGTTGCTCCACGTCAATCAACAGGAAGTCGGCAGAGCCAGCCTCATCCTAAGCAATGCAAGCCCCAAAGCCCCAAAGGAATAAGATATTTGTATGGGGGTGGTGGACTAAGGAGGTCTCCATTCTACAGAGGGGCCCAATCCAGGATGCACTCAGGGAGCAAGTGTGTCCTTGTTCTCCTGACATACTTATGAACCCTGTACCTCTGCCCAGGGAGCAGGCAGCAGCCTGGGAGGCCCTCTGCAGACCATCACCAGAAGGCGGCTCCCCTGGATGTTGTAAACACTAGGATCATTGCAGGAACTGACACCCAAGTCCAGGGCAGCCCTGCTTCCAGGGCTGAGGCCAGGCTCCAGGGCTCCTAAGATACTAGTCCATGGCCACAAGGGACGAGTGGTCTTGACAGAAGTCAAAGGAAACCTGAGGGGAATTTCACCGAGGCTAAAGATGACAAAGTGACCAACTGCCAGTGAGTGGCACAGATAGCAAGAGCCAGAGGGAGAGAAGGGATTCAGGGAGGTGCAGAGCAGACTCGTGCTGCATAGCAGTGGGAGGTGTGGCTGAGGGAATGGGGGCACTTCACATGCCATACCCCCAACTGCTACCACCTACACTCCAGAAGAGCCACGGCAAGGGGTGCGAGCAACTTCTGGGGATTGTCCTTCAGGGACCCAGGCTCCATGGCTATTCTGCCTCTACTGCTCATCTCCATGGCCACAGACACTCACAGATGACCTCGCTCAGCCCCTGAACAAGCAGAACATCCTGAGGTTCCTGTTGCCGAGTGGACGCAGCTCCCTAGGCCCTTGAGCTTCCCTCTATACGCCACCGAGTACCCCAGCTCATTCCCTCATGCTTCTTAGCTTTCACCACCAAACCTCCCAACAACTGTGAGGTCGGTGCTAAGAATTGCCATGTTTGAGGTAAGGAGACCATGGTAACACCCTGGTCAATGGTGAGCTGGCTTTGGCAGGCGAGTCTCTCCGCTCCACAAGACACCTCTGTGTGGGCGAGAAGGTCCACGGTGACTCATGTCCAGCAGAATGGGAAATGCCGAAACTAGGAGAAAAAAGGCAGGCTGGGGATGCAGAGGCAAGCTGCGGGGATATGTGTCCCTGACAGAAGTACTCGAAGTCTGCTAAGCCAGGGCAGGTTTAAGAACCAGGCCCACTGGGAAGCTGCTTGAGAAACAGGCCTTACGGGTAGGGGCACAAAGCATCCCTGGTGAGAAATAAACAGAGCCCTGCTGGTTAGCTCAGCCTCCCTCTGACCACCCAGTGTATAAATGCGCAGAAGTGAACAGCGCGCTCCCAACAGGGAGAAGAAAACCCATAACCAGACACAACTCCTTGCTGAGATCTGTTGCGGCTGTGTTCTGTGCAGGTGTAGCCATGACCTTGGGGGTGGTGGTCGATACCCAAATTGTACACGGTGTGCTACTGTTTCATGGCTTTGTGGTTTAAATCCAAATCTCCAGTATGCCTCTTGAATGAGGTGGAGAGTTGCAGAAAAAAAGAAAACAAAACAAAGAGCCTGGGAGACAAAAACAGAAGTCAGAATTGCTTTCCTTTCCTAAAAGTTTTTCCAAACCCTGATGCTGTTTCAGTTGGTGGAAGTGACTTAGTAAGTGAATCTGTTTCTCTATATAATTTCTACTAATAGAATATCAGTCTCTCCTCATCCCCCTTAAATAAATGTCAAACAAACACTTAAAGAATACTGGTTTCATGGGGTACCAAGTTGCAAGCTTGCCCAGATGTCCACACGCCTCAAGCTGGCCCCAGCTGGAAGCGTAAGTTCCAAAAGAGGGGACAGCATGAGCTCCCGAAGCCAAACACTGCATCTCCACTCCCATTGACATGGAGACTGAAACAGGTGGCTGCAGAGCGGGGAGAGGCTGACATGGGGTAGGTGGCTCCAAAGCAAACTGTCCAGGGTGCTGATGCCAGGCCAGGGCCCTGGACACTGTGAGGAGGTGAGGCTGAGAAATAATTCAGATGCCATCCTTTAAAGTGTACAGTTCAGTGGCTGCTAGTCGGTTGAAAGTCTGTGCAGCCATTGTTGTTGTTAGGTGCTGTCTAGTTGGTCCAACTCATAGCGAACCCATGTGCAACAGAATGAAACACTCCCTGATAGCAGAGTGCAGCCATTGGTACTATCAAAATCTGCAACATTTTCATCATCCCTAAAAGAAACCCAGTACCCACAGGCAGTCATTTCTCATCCTCTCGTCCTCTCAGCTGCTGGTAGTCATTAACGTGTCTTCCAACTCTACAGATTTGCCTACCCAAACACTTCACGTCAATGGAACTGTGTAATATGTGGCTTTTTATATCCACCTTCTTGTTTTCAGAGTTCATGTATGTTAAGGTATGGGCAGTACTCCCACTGCAGTTTTTTAAATGTTTGTTGGTTGGTTTTTATTTTTTTGAGATAGAGTCTTGCTATTGTAGACTCGGGCTGGGATTTAGCTCAGTTGGTAGAGCACTGCGCTGCAGTCTCTGAGGTCTCGAGTTCAATTCCCAGCACCACAAAAATGGGAGAAGGGCCTGGCAATCCACTCCCAAGGCAATTCCGAAACAGTCGCCATTGAAAACCCTATGAGGGTTGCTATGAGTCAGATGCTGCCTTGACGGCACCTAACAACAACAACAATTGTAGACTCTGGCCTAGAAGTGGCAATCTTCCTGCCTCAGCCTCGCAAGTGCTAAGATTACAGGAAGGGGCCACTACGTCTGGCTTTTTATTTAATTAATTAATTAACTAATTAATTAATTTTTACTTAGTTATTCATTGAACCAAGTGATTTGTGCATAGTGGAAAGGGCTCTACCACCCAGGCACTTTTTAATTTTTTATTTTGAGACAAGGTCTCACTAAGTTGTACAGCTGCCTCTGTTCTCAAACTGATCTCCTGCCTCAGTCTCCCGAGCCACTTGGATTATAAGTGTGTGCCACGGTACCTGGCTTATTTATTTTTTTAATGCAAATTTTTTTTTTTTTTTTTGCCATGCCTCATATATGCCAGGCAACCACTTTTCTACTGAGCCACACTCCCAGCCCACTCCATTACTTTTTATGACTGAATAATATTCCATTGTATGGATAGACCACATTTTGTTTCTCCAGCTATCTGGTGTTGGACATCTGACTTGTTTCCACATTTTGGCAATTGTGAATAAAGGTCTGTGAACATTTGTATACAAGTTTTTGTGTGGATACAAGTTTTCAATTCTTCTGAGTATACACCTGAGAGTTCTTAATTTTTTAATAAAATAAGGTCAGTTAATTGAAATCGGGGGGGGGGGGCTTTGTTTGTCTTTTGTAGTACTTGGGGGTTGAACCAGGGCCTTGCACATACTTTGCAAGTGCTCTACTACTGAGTCACAACCCCCAGCCCATTTTTATTTTTTCACTAGGTTAAGCAGGCTGCCTCCACCTCCCCAGTCACTGGGAACATAGGCATGTGCCACCATGGCTGTCTTACGTATGCATTTTGAAACCTCTCAGAACTCAAGCACTAATCCAGGTGATGCCTGCCTGTAATCCCAGCACTTGGGAGTCTGAGGCAGGAGGATGGACGCAAGTTGGAGGCCAGCCTGGTTTACATAGTGAGTCCTAGGCCAACCTGGGCTACACAGAGAGACCTTGTCTCAAAAATCAAACAAACAAACAAAAACCCCTCAAAGATAACATGGGCACTGAGTAAGAGTGAGTTTCTCTCTTGTTCCTGTGCCCCAGCACCTACTTCCTCTGCTAAGAGGCAAATTCCAGCTCCTGTCTAATCCTCCCAGAGGAGCCTCCACACATACAACCTGCCTCTTTGTGAAGATAGTGGCATGGAGCAGCCAGACACCTAGATCAGGCCAGAGTCACCTGGTGATGCCAGGAAGGCACACTGGACCCAGGGTCTGTCCCACATCTGCACCTGTCAGCACTGTCTCTGGAAACTGGTTAGCCTAGAACAGGCAGCAGTACCCAGCGACTGAGAGGAGGCTGGCGTGGGGCCAGGCTCTGAGGCCTCAAGCGAGGTGCTGAGCCTCTCTGGGGCTCAGTGTCCTTATCTGAGAGAGTGCACACTAGCAGCTACTTCCCAGAACTGTGGGGAAGAATCCATGAGCTCATGAGAGCACCTGCTTAGGACTGCGCCTGGCACACAGCACATGCTTAATGGTTGCTGCTGTTGCTGTCATTACTACTGCCAATCCCCCACTGAGCTGACCCCCTCCTTCCTCGTTGGGAAAACGCAGTGGGTACCTGCACACACACGAGACCCCTGGGTGAGGTCCCAGCACACAGCCATTTCTGGGCAGTGGGGCTCAGGAGGTGAGAGAGACTGAGCGGCATGCCCGGTTCCCCACATGCCACTCCAGCCCTTCTGCAAGCTGGCTCTCCACTGTCGCTCCCTGCACTAGGCTCTCTGTCCGTCTCCGCCCTCCTGAGGTTCCAGGGAAGAGCCTGCCTCTGGGTGCCACACCTAGGCAGGCTGGCTGCAGTTCTTTGCCTGACCCTCTTAGTTGCCCTCTGCTTGCTCACAGCACACACTGCCCTGCAACGAAGATGCGCTTTGCCAGGCCCAGGCTGCTGTGGACAGCGGGGAACCCGGAGACCTTGGCAGTGGAGAGCCCTTGAGTGCGCGCGGAAGCGTTAGCGGGCCACTGGGGAGCGGTGAGAAGCTCTTCTCCCAGCTGGTGGATGGCCACGCTGAGCCAAAACATGAGACCCAGAGCTAGGAAGGCAGGGCTGGGGGAAAGGAACCCACAATGCCTTCTTGAGTGTGCAAGAGTTCATGGGGGAAAATCCCAACACATGTGGGCAAGAGCATGCACACACACGCGTGCATAACAAAGAGAAGAAATTCTTAGCCTGCAGCAGTTGGTAGCATTATGTAAAATCCCAAGCCCACAAAAATATCATTTGGATGATAAAAAGTTAAATTTAGCTAAGTACAGAGTGACTAATACTATGAGGGAGAGGCAGCACCCCCAGTTGCCTGGAGCTGATACAGCTGGCTTTTAGAAACTTCTGACAAGTAAGCAGGGCCTGGAGAAGCACAGAATAACAGATTATGTAATGAGAGGCACCGCCATCAGCAATACAAAACAGAGTGAGCGAGCAACTACAGCCTCCTCCAAGGGGAACAGCTGCGGGCCAGCCTGAGCCGCACCACCAGAACCTTGTCTCAAAGAGCCTGGGGTTCCTGAGGGTTCCGGAGGCAGGGGAGGCAGAGCCAGACCTTGGATGGGTTTGTGGAGGCGGATCTGCAGAGACCTCTCCCAGACTGGCTGTGATGGAACGCTACTGTGGTGCCCTCCAAAGAGCCAGGCCTTTGCAGCGTCTCCTCCCTTTGAATCCAGCCTGGCCCTTCGGCCTGCTGGAACCAGTGGAATGGGCTGGAAGTGACAGGGTGCTAGGTTTGTACCTCAGCCTTAGGAAGAGCCCCAAAATCAGGGATACCGACATTTGTCCACCTGTGTTCACAGCAGCACCGCTCACAATAGCCAAAAGGTGTGAGCAACAGCAGTGGCCATGGATGTCTGAATGGATAAAGAAAAGGTGCTGTCCCAGGCAGGGGGCACATGCCTGTGATCTGAGTGACTAGGGAGGCAGAGCCAGGAGGATGAAGAGTTTGAGGCCAGAGGCAGCCTGCATAGCTTATTAAAACCCTATGTTCAAAAGCAAAAGCCAAAACAAAGCTGAGGGTGCAGCCCAGTGGTAGAGCACTTGCAAAGTATGTGTAAGGTCCCAGGCTCAGCCCCCAAGTGCCACACATACACGAAGGAAGGAAGGAAGGAAGGAAGGAAGGAAGGGAGGGAGGGAGGGAGGGAGGGAGGGAGGGAGGGAGGGAAGAAGGGAGGGAGGGAGGGAGGAAGAAGAAAAGAAAAGAAAAGGAAAGGAAAGAAAAGGAGGAAAATGTTCTATCCATACAATGTATCCTAGCTATAATAAGGAAGGGGATTCTGACACTACGATACATATGAACCTGGAGGGTATCATGCTGAGTGAAATAAGCCAGTCACAAAAGGATAAATACTGTATGACCCCACTTATAAGAGGTGGCTAGAGCAGTCAAATTGCTAAGAGATGGGAAGTGGAAAGGTGGGTGCCCTGGGCAGGAGGGAGGGGAGAGGGAGATCGTGCTGATGGTGTGGAGTTTCTGTTTCAGATGCAAATTGCTCTCTGGATAGATGTTTATACAACCATGTGAATGTACTTTAACGGCACTTTGCTGTACACTTAAAAATGGTTAAGTGGCCAATTTTCCATTATGTATATTTAATCACAATTAAAAATTAAGAAAAAGGAGAAGGAGAGAAGGAAGTAGGGGCAGCAGCCTGAATGCTTCTGAGTTTGTGCTCTTGGGAAAACAGTGGCCACATCAGAAGCCAGTGACGCGGAGGTCACTAAGCCATGAGAAGGCAGCCTGGCCCGGAAGCAGTTAGGTGGAGGGAGCCCGGGCAACGGCCCCAGCACCCCAGCACCCCAGCACAGGGTGACCTCGCCAGCTGTGGGGGTGGGGCATCTTGGAAATGGATCTGTAGCCCCAGTAGGGCTGTCAGAGCTGACATCAGTAAGCAGAAAGGCCCTGTCCCCACCAAACGCGTCCAAATCGCCACACCATGAGCAAAGACACTTTCCAGCTGAGTTTGGGAGCAGACCATCGTGCTGCAATTCACAACTGGCAGTGGCGTTGCTCTCTGGGGGCTTTGCAGACACTTCCAGGTCTAGTAGGGGCTGGGGAAGACCCTTTGCACTTTCCACACGAGTCCCCTGGGTCTCTAGGAGTACGTAGGGCTGACGAGAAGAGACTGAGTTTCTGCTCCTGGCCTCCTGGTGGGACAGGTGCTGGAATGAAGTCAAAGCTGAGGGTTAGGCCAGGAAGTTTCTCTGGAGACCTGGTGAGGACCAGGCTTTGGCTGATGGGCTCTAGCAGTCACTTCCTTATGGAATTCTCTATCGCTCTGTCTGCGGCATGGACCTGCACACAGTAGATGGGGATGGTGATGGCATTCCCCGGGCCGTGGATGATCCCTGGCATGCAGCTGACACCAGAGCTCCAGCTGGCTGACTCTGTATAAGTTGGCTCACTTGCTGAGCCTTGGTTTCCCCACCTGCAGAGCGAGGAGGCGAACTGGAGGGCACCTCAAGGGCGTCTCCATTCAGGTCCAGCCCTCTGCAATCTGATATGATGATAGAAGGGAATGTGGACTCACAATCCCAAACCCTGCACAGAGGCCCCTGGACTCTGGGTGAGGCTGCAGGACTAGGGCATGGACATCACTATGTGCTCCCTCTCCCATCCCCTCAATACTAGCCAGCTGACCACCATGTGAAAGGATCCTGGGTTTCTAGGGCTACCTACACAACATCCAATTTGATGGTGACAAATAAGAGCAAGGATGAGCCTTCAAGGTGATAAGCAATTGGGACTAGGAGACTGTTGGACACAGCAGCTAGCATTACTTATCCTAACTAATCCATTCACCAAACAGATACTACATGGCAGACTTGGGAGAGAAACAGGAAAATTAGACCTCGGCCCTATCTCAGCTAAACCTCTCAGAATTACCAATCTAGTTGATAATTCTGGGGAGAATGGATCCAGACCAGTTCTATACCCAGCAACCAGACACTGCGCGCATGGTGGGAGCTTGCGCGCAGGACTATCTGCCTCCAAAACCTTACAACACAGGCTGCTACATTTTTCCCCAAACATGAGATGAACAAAGAAACCAAACCGGAACGAGAAAATCTATACCAAGACTCCTTGAGGGAAATTTGCAAGCAAATGAGTAAAGATCTTAGCTGTGTGCTTCTTGGTAGGCAAAGCAAAGAGGGAAATAACCTGGGTCACAGAGCTGTTGCCAACAGAAAAACATTCGCTTGGGATGAGAAATAAACTGTGTTGACAAAGAGCTCTGAGGGGACTGGCCCACCAAGTCACAAATCAGGACCTCACGGTCTGGGCAGGAGCAGCCAGACCCAAAGCCTGCCCTGGAAACCACCCACCCTCAGGGTGCAGGGGACGTTGTGCAGCCCCACCTGGCTGGCTCCTTGGAATGATTTTGCCCCTTCGTTAATGTCATCACGGCAGCACCATGATAATGACGGAAAATATTTACATACTGTGCTACTGATGGGTTGTTTGGACCATCTGGCTACTCGATGTGGTGAGTATTGTCAAACACATGGCCCTGCCACGAATGCTGTGCCTTAGTGCTGATGGAGGCCGGGCTGCAGGGACTGAAGCATCATCACTCGGCCCCACCCTGCCACCCTCTCAACCATGGGGAGCCAGAGAGGCCATCTCTCACACACTTCTGCGGCCTCTACCACACGCAGGGCGGGAGCAGGGGTCTCCAACTCCCACCTCCTGGCCCACTTGGGCTCGGCATTGTAAGGACCGTCTGGCTTCTGATCGAGAGCCTCTTCAGCACATGCCTTGCTATTTCCCACAAGCAAGGTATCTCTCATGTCGCAGCCCCCTCCGGGGACAGCCAGGAATTCTCAGAGGCAAATCCGCTCAATTCCTCAGTGCTGGAATCAGTTTCTGCCCGCACTTGGTCACACTCAGCCATGGCTCAGGACTCATAACTGCAGCAGGGGTGGAGGACGATGACCTTGGCTTTGCCTGGGTGAGAGTTTCTTCTTTCTTTTCTGTGTCACCACTGAGTTCCAGTGCCACTCTGGATACTTAGAGGGGTTTTCTTAGTCAATGTTAGAGTTTTTTTTTCTTTTTAAATTTGGGGTATTGGTGGGTTGTTTTATTATTATTTTCTGAAGTTTGGTAAAGAGAAAGAAGTTCTGCTCCAAGCCTTTTCTAAAGTAGCAATTTTCTTAATGAGAAGCATTTGCTCGCCACCCCCATGAGGAGGCTGTGTTGGTGGCCATGGCTTTACTCTGTGAATGCTGCAAGTCATGTCACCTGTGACAGTGGGTGAGTCAAAGGGAGCTGGTCAGCCAGGTGCCTCGTGGCCAGCTGGGGGAGGCTTCCCATGGGGTGCCTTCAGGGAGGCCCGGCCCTGTTTCTGTCATGGATAAACCCATCAGTGAAGGTCTAAGTATAACTAACTCTTCTTACAACTTCAAAGGCCCCAACAAAGCTGGGCACAGTGGCGTATGCCTGTCATCCCAGCTGAAGCCGGGGCTACCAATGTTGGCTGTGAAGGGAGCACATAGTCCACTTGGCACAGCGCTGAGGCTTAGCATGGTGTCCTGAGGAGAAAGAGCATTTGGAGGATGCCTCTCACTGCAGCTGCCCAACTCGGCAAGACTTCTCCCGCCACCCGGAATCCTGAGCCCCGGCAGAGAGCCACCCTGACATTTGGGACAGACACCTGCTCTGCTCACCTGCATTAGACAGGCTGGGCAAATAGTCTTTTTGCAAATGCTATCTGAGGCCCTGGGGAAACTGCAAAATCCACACCCAGGTCACTATGTGCTTCACTTGGACCCGGCTCCACAAGGGACACCTGAGACCCTCAAGCTGCCCCAGGCCTCCCCAGTCAGAGACAGAGAGCCCGGTCTGGTCCCAGACCAACCCCTCTCCATGGAGCCTTCTCTGGCTGCAGCATCAATGGTCTCCATGTGCCTCCTGTTCCCCAGGATGAAGGTCTGAGCCAGGCCTGGCCAAGCTCTCCCCAGTTCAAGGTGAGAGAACCACACAGCCAGTGGTTGAGCTGGCTGACAGTTCTGCGTGGTTTCCTTATTTTACATGAGATCCTTCCTACTTCTTCATGCCCTTTGCTCATGAGCTGAAGGCTCCAGTACACTGCAGGTATTGTGAGGCGGGTAAATATACATAACGTTTACCATTTTTAGGTGTACAGGGTGGTGGAATTAAGGGAGCTCACAATGTTGTTGAACAGTCACCAACATCTACCTCCAGAGCTTTTTCATCCTCTCAAGGTGAACTCTGGCCCCATTAAACACTAAGCCACACCTCAGCTCCTGGGAAGTTCTGGGAATGGTGGGGGTAGGCGTGGGAGTGGGGGTAGGTGTCATCTTGACTCATAGAGATGTGTACAATAGAACAAAACACTTCTGTGTGACACTGTGCCATGCCTGACACTGTGTCAGTGCTTCTTTGCTCTTCATAGAGTTTTAATGGCAGACTGTATCAGGAGCGGGCTGCCAGGTCCTTCTCCCATTTACTCAGTGCTGGGGATCAAACTGAGAACCACATTGAGTGGCACTCTACCAACCGAGGTAAACCCCCGCTCCTGTGAATGGTAGGCCTGGGCACATCCGGGTTCCCCTACACACATCCCTGCAAAGGTGAGATCTCTGGTCAGATCAGACAACTGGGGATCCAGAAAGCGCCGGGTGCTTCTTAGATACCCAGCAATGGACAAGTTGAGAGCTGCAGCCCCCAACCCAGCCTCCTGCCAAGAAGGGACCCTCCTGACCACAGCCTGAGGACAGGACTCCAAACCCCAAGGGCTCCTTCTCCGCCAGGCTCTCTTCCCTGCCTGCCACAGACCAGCCTCTGTGGTGAAGAGCCACTCACCCAGGACTTGTCTTCAGATTTTCAGTTTGCTTAAAAGCTTTCTCCCTGGGGTTTGAGTTAAAAACCACTGCCTCACACTCACACACCATAAGTAGCAGTGCACACTGGCACCACCTTTATGGAGAGCAATTCAACAAAAGGAAAACGCCTCAGTGACCTGGCAGTTTCACCTCTAGAACCATGTTCTGCAGCCAGGAGAGGGTATCAGTGTGAGGACGACGTGTGCCAGTGCCCTGGCCACAGCACCCTGCCTCCCGTCCTCTAGCACCACCCAAAACTCCATCGACAGGGAACTGCACACAAAGGAGGGTCTGCCAGTTGGTGGAGAACCAGGCAACTCTGAACAAACCAACAGCTGCCCTCCTCTGGACTTATGGACTGTTAAGTCAAAAAGCAGATGCACGTCAGGAGGCGGCTGTTTGTGCTGGTTTTTTTTTTTTTTCTTCAGTACTGGGAGGTTGAACCCAGGACTTTGTACATACTTTGCACATGCTCTACCGCTGGGCTGCACGCCCAGCCATTTCTCATTTTTTTATTTGGAGACAGGGTCTCACTAAGTTGCGCAGGATGCCTCTGGCTCAAAATCACCATATTCCCCCCTCAGCCTCTCAAGTCATTAGGATCACAGGTGTGAGCCATAGTGCTCAACTTATTTTTTCAAAGTAATATATATTCATATATGCAGAGAATCTCTTGGAAAGAACACACACATACATACACACACACACAACTAGCACCCAAGCCAGGCATATTGTTGCTATTGTTGTTGTTAGGTGCCATCAGGTCAGCTTCAACTCATAGTAACCCAATATATAACAGAATGAAACACTCTCTGACACTATGCCATGCCCTGCACTATGTCAGTGAATTGATGCAAGTTCTAGGCTAGGTTAGTCTACATAGCAAGGTCCTGTCTCAACATAAAAAAATTTTTAAAAAATGGCCTGGGGGTGCAGTCTAGTGATAGAGCTATCACTATACTTCCAAAGTATATGTGAAGCCCTAAACCACACCTACCACAAAAAACAAAACAAAGGACAATACACACTATTTATAGTGCCATCGAATTAAAGGGTTAATTTAATATAACTTTAAATTTTTTTATTTTAATAACTATTTTATGTTTTAGAATGCCGACATTTCATGCTTCTTTTGAAGTAGCAGAATGCCAAGAAATAACAAGTAGCCCAATTTTAAAATACATTTTTTTGAATCACATTATGGATTGTTTGTTAATTCTGTGAACCTTGGTCTATGAACCTAACACATCATAAAATAAAACTTAGAAAAGACCCAGCTCTCTGATGAGTTGACTCTAACTTGAGGGCTCTCCAGGGATGACCACGTGCCCGGCTTGGGAACCCTTGCCTAGTAACCTCCAGCTCCCATCCTCTTCACCTGCACAGCCCAGCCAAGCAGGATGTCAGCAACCTGCACCATTCAGAGGTGAGTGGACTGGCATAGCAGGACCACTAGCCTCAGAAGCTATGACAAAACCTGAGGCTGTTGGGCCTGGGAGAGTGACCCTGGCCCCCTTGAGTGGTCACATAATACATGTAGTCGAAGTGAAGAAGAAACTGAAAGGTAGCAAAGCCAAAGAAAAGGAGCTAGGGGTGTGGGCCCCCAATGGGCTCAGCCTGAGAACTCTGCCAGACAATCCCCCCTCCGCCTCTGTGGCCTCAGGGACCTTCATCTTGGGAACCCCAGTCAGCTGGATGAGCCAGCCACCTTCACAGATGGAATTATCTTCTGGGTTCTTCACTGATTAAAAAACAGGCAAGAAATGGCGTTGAGAAACATCAGGATAATGACTAGGGAAATGCAAGGAAGCTGGCTGACACGGTGCCCTCATGCAGGTGACACGGTGGCAGCAGTGGAGCAAGAGTTAATGATTTACTTTCTACAACCCCGCTCTTCTCACCTGGGTCTCCTGGAAACACTGCCCTCCTTCCCGCTCAGCACAGCAGCCTTGGAGACAACGGCCAGGGACCACAGAGCTGAAGGGACACTCTGGGAGCTCCCTGTGGAAGACAGGGAGAGCGGCTCGCCTTTCCTGGAGCTGTAGTCATCATCTGGGATTGTGCTAATGGACCTCTGGCCTCTGTAATGACTACTTGATGGGGTGTAAATGTGTTCCGGAACATTCTGGAACTCGTCAGAATAGCCCTGTTGGGAGATCTGGAGTGCTCTGCATTACACCCCGCACACCACTGTCCCTCTGCCTCCTGGGAGTCTGGGTCCCAGGAAGGCACAGGAGACACAGCGGCTGCCAGAACTGCTCAAGTGTCACTCCAATCAGAAAACGGGGCTGCTGCTCAGTGACGCCCAAGCAAACAGGTGTCACAGGTTTCCCTCCCGCCAAATTCACCAGCCAGTTTCTGCTGCCACACAGGAACAAGATAGCATTGCTTACTTATTTTGCAGCTGGCCACCACACTGCCTTACAAGGCTACTGCTAGAGTATCTGCTTTGAAAACCTAAGACGACCAATGTATTCTTCCAAACTTAAACTTTACAACCTCCCTCTGAGCGACATGGCCCATGTGCTCTTCCTAGCTATCACGTTGGCTTGAATCTAGAGAAGTGATCAAGAACAAAAGAGGCGTGCTTGTCTCGCAATGAACACCTAAGGCAATGCCTTGCTTTTTGCCTTTTGAGTGTTGGGGAAGGAACCCAGGGCCTTGGGCACAGTGGGCAAGTGCTCTGCCCCTGAGCTGCATGCCTGGCCCTTGGTTTTTCAAAATAGGGCCTCACTGTGTAGCCCTGGGCTGGCCTCAACCTCTTGATCCTCCTGCATCTGCCTCTGAGTGCCACAGCACCTGGTGCAGAAGGCCATGCTGGTTGGAGCAGTGCTTACTAGATGCCCCGCAGCCCCAGGTCCTATCTTGATGTGATGTCCAGCAGCAGTCTGCGTTCCTCAGACACAATGTGGAAAATGCTACCAGAGTGTTCAGCTGCCAAGGGTAAAGTCGGTGCTGGCTGGTGACACTGTCACACGGAGATCTGGGTCCATCCCGTGGTCTCCACACCTGTGAGAATAGTGGGTATGCAGCTGAGTGCTTCTCTGGCATCTGTCCAAATCAGCTGAGTTGTTCCCCCCTCCCTTTTTCTCTTTTAGATGAGTAAATCATCTGCTTGTGTTTCTGTGGCTGGTCCGTAACCCAGAGTCATGGGCCCTGGGCGCTGTATGGGGGGAACTCAGGGAGATGAAATGCAGAGATCCTGCCTGCTAAAGAAAGGGAGGGGAAGGGACAAGGGGACTACAGGCTAATATCTTCGAGTTGATGTGTCGTGTACAGCATGCAGTGGGTATGCCACGCATGAATTGAGCTAATCACAGAGGGCTTCCTCCAGGAGATGGCAGAGAGCATTCAGGGATGAGGTGGGAACACCCAGGTCCTCTGGATAAGAGTCTCAGAGCACACTTCTTACCCACAATTTTCCAGGCAGGAGAATAGTAGAAATAATTACAGACTAAAAGAGACCCTCAGAAACAGCCAGTTCAGCCTCCTTCATCTGCAGGCTGAGGCTGAGTTTCAAAGATGGAGGTACTTCGCCCAAAGTCATGGAGCCATCCCTCCATCCTTCTTGGCTCCATGGGGAAGGGAACAGAAACAAGCGAGGGCCCTGGGACCCTGGGCAGAAAGGAAGAAGAGAACACCCCCAGTCCCCTTTCCCTATAGTGAGTACTGAAATCAGCTGAGTCAGGAAGTGGTCGATGTGGCAGACTCAGGGTGCAGTGGCCAGAGGCAGGAGAGGCCTGAACGAGGAAAGGAGGCAGCCCTGGAGCCACTCCACCACACACCCCGGTCTCCTCCATGTCAATGCGCCTGGGCAGACATTCAGTGAGGGCCGTTCACATGCACTCATTCATCCTCCTAACAAACATGCACACCACTGCGCTCAAAAATGCCCCAAACACTAGCCGGGCTTGGTGGCGCACGCCTGTAATCCCAGTGGCTTGGGAGGTGGAGGCAGGAGCATCGCAAGCTCAAGACCAGAGGCATACTGAGTAACTTAGCGAGACCCTGTTTCAAAAAGTGAAAAAATGGGCTGGGGGGGTGCAGCTTAGTGGTCCAGCATTTGCAAAGCATGCAAGTGTGAGGCCCTGGGTTCAACCCCCAGTACCGCCAAAAAAAAAAAAAAAAAAAAGTCCTCCAAACTCATGTCCTTCTCAGAAACTCATATTCAGAAATACGGTCTCTGAAAACGTCATTAGTTGAGGTAAGGCTACACTGGAGTAGTTGATGTTGGGTGTCGTGGAGTCAGTCTGACTCATAGCGACCCCGTGTACAACAGAATGAAACAGTCCACCACACTGTGCTATGCACACAATCTTTTTATATTTCAGCCCTATGTTGCAGTTACTATGCTTCTTCTCGTTTTGAGTCCTGCCACATTAGCAAAAGTAGGTCCCAGGGGCTTTAGTGTATTCACGTTAATTTTGAGGGGGCAACTCTTCCTCAGACGTGTCTTAAATGCCTCCTAACCTAGAGGGCTGATTCTCCAGCGCTGTATTCTCCAGTGCTTCGCTGCTGTTCATAGGGTTTCAACAGCTAATTATTTTGGGAGTCTGTCTTAGTCTGGAAGCTTAGCTGGAACCTGTCCACCATAGGTGGCCCTGCTGGTATCTCAAATATGGGTGGCATAGCTTTCAGCATCACAGCAACATGCAAGGTCCCACAGCACAAGCTGACAGATGTGTGGGTCCTAAATCCAGTATGACTGGTACCCCTATTAGAGAAAAGACACAGGGGGAGACAGCCAGGTGACAACCACAGCAGAGTGGAGCAAAGCATATACAAATCCAGGCACGCCAAGGGCTGCCAGCCACAACCAACACTGGAAGGGAGGTGGGGGCAGATTCTCGCTGCCAGTGTCCCGCCGGAACCAGCCCTGCCAATCCCTGACATTTGGCCTTCTGACCTCCTGACTGTAAGAGAATAAGTTGCGGGTATTTGAAGCCAGTTTGTGATTCTCCTTTATGGTGGCCCTGGGACTCCAACAGAGCCACACATTTGAAAGCAGCCCATGTAGCTTGCCCTTGAGAGGGCTCCACGAGGCATCCCTTCCTCCCCTGTGGTCAATGGGCCTCACTCAGGCACTGCCCCACTGCTGTAGCACTTTGGGGACCTTGTATCCTGAGTCTCACAAGCTTCTGATGGGAGCCCCCATCAACTAGAAGGCCTGACTGGAAGGACGGTGGCTGCAGCTGGGCCCAGGGATGAACCCCTGCGCCCATTGAGCTCTGAGAGGTCCAGGCTCAGTGCTGGACACACTCACATTTCCCCTGTAAACCTCAGGCCCAGCCAGCGGCAGGGGAGGGACACACGACCCTCTCCTGGTCCCCACAGGGCTGTGGCGGAGCCTAGCTCCAGACCCAGGCTATCTGCACAGGGAATGGGGGTCCCCGACCCAACTGCTCCTGGCACCCTGCAACCTGTGCCCCTTGGCAGCACCATCTCCCACTTGCTCTGCATCCAGGGATGCGGGGATGCTGGGCAGCTGGCATCTGTTCTTTGAAAAGGTATTTATCTTTCTACTCACTGAGAGCAAGCCAGAGCCATTAAAGGACACGACTAACATCAGGCGCACAAGCGCTCCAGAGACAGGTGTCATTCACACATGTTGGCGGCTCTTAACTGTCAGCAGCACCCTCACAGAACAGCCTGGGGCCCTCCTGAGCCAGAGGGCTTGGCCAGGCCAGCCTGCAGATACAGGAGCCTCTCTCCATGCCTGGGATAGTGAGGTGCTCCATAAATGTGGAGTGGAGCGCCATCAGGGCCCAAGAGCCCCTGGAGGTTCTCAGAGTATCTGTGAGCAAGCCACAAGCCTGAGAACTTTGTTTTCTGTCTTTGTTACCATTTAGTCATTTTTCAGTGCCTAATTCAATCGCATTCACCATAACCACAATGTTGTACAACCACTACTACTGTCTATTTTCAGACTGTTTCATCATCCCAAAGACAAGTTCTGTATCCACTAAACGACAGCCCTGTCTTCCTTCTCACAACCCCTGATAACCACCTACTATCTGTCTCTGCAAATTTGCCTGCTTGAGGGACTTTATGCCAGTAGAATTTCATACTATGTTTTTTCTGTCAGGCTTTTTTCAGTTAGCATCATGTTTTTCAAGGTTCATCCATGGGGTAGCATGTGTTAGGGCTACATTCCGGGTTTTTTGTTTTGTTTTGTATTGTTTTGTTTTGAGAAAGGTCTCACTGTGTAGTCTAGGCTAGCCTAGAACTCAGGACATAGCCCAAGTTGGATGTAAATGCATGATCCTCCTGCTTCTTCCTCCTACCCAGTGGGATTACAGGTATGCATCACCACATCTGACTTGATCCATTCCTTTTTAATGGCTAAGTAATACTCCATTGTATGGATGGACCACACTGTTTATCTGTACACTGACTGCTAGATGCTTTGGCTGGTTCAACCTTTGGGCTATTGTGCATAGTGCTGCTATGAACACTGGTAAGCACACATGTGCTCAAGTCCCTGCTTTCAATTTTCTTAGGTGCAAATCTAGGAGTAGAGCAGCTGGATTGTGTGGTGATTCTGTGGTTAATTGTTTGAGGAGCTGCCGGGCTGTTTTCTGTGGCAGCTGTACCACTGTACATTTCCACCAGCAATGCCTGAGAGTTCTAACTTCACATCCTCTGCAACTTTGGTTGATTTATTTTATTTACTTATTTTTGGACAAGAGCCAAATTTGAGATTTTAAAGACAGGGAAGAGGTGAGTCCCACAACAACCCCAGATGTGGCTCCACAGCCAATAGCTGCCATGAGCCCACTCTGGACCTGCCATTCTACACAGGGCAGTAGAAAGATTGCATGCAAGGCGGAGAGTCAGGAGAATTTAGCTCCAGTTCCAGCTCTGATGCTCACTGGCTGTGTGACTCTGGATAAATACTTTAATCTCTCTGAGCCTCAGTTATATCCACTGTGGGAAAGGAGCTCATGCAACAAGTCTTACTTGCCCAGAGGCAGGGCTGCATCTGACATGACCTGAGTATTTTCATAAACTTTGCGATGACATATAGGTAGTGGATGTGGGCTGTTTCACCCTGGCTTGACATAGGTACAGAAAGGACTGAAATAGGCCAGGCACAGTGGCGTATGCCTGTAATCCCAGCAATTCAGGAGGCAGAGGCAAGAGGATCGCAAGTTTGAGGCCAGAGGCAGCCTGTGTAATTTGGTGAGACCCTGCCTCAAAATAAAAAGTAAAAAATGGGCTGGAGGTGTAGCTCAGTGGTACAGCAATTGCAAAGCTTGCAAATGTGAGGCCCTGGGTTCAACCAGTGGTACCATAAACCAAATAAATAAAAAACAAAAAAATGGGCTAAGGGGTGCATCCCAGTGGTACAGCACTTACAAAGTATGTGTGAGGCCCTGGGTTCAACCCTTAAGTACCAAATAAACAAGAAATAGAATAACAGCAACAAAAAACCCTACCAACCTGCCACCTGGGAAAGCAGGCAGGCCCAGTCCTGAGCCTCCAGTGTTGACTTTCAGGGGATCCTGCCATCTTAGGGACCTCTCTTCTGTAGGTATGACCTATGACTCCCCCACCATCTGTCCCAAGTTTTCTTTCACTCCACTTTAACAAAACCCCTTCTCTAAGTTCAGAAGCAGCCCAGGCACTGTGAGAAGACCGAGAGGAATAAATCGTGGGCCCCACTGTCTGTCTGGAACATCCGGGCCCCAAGCGCTAAGCCAAGAGGACAACAATGCAGATGTGGCTTCAGATGATCCATGGAGACTGAGTGAGGTATCTGCACCCTGACCAGGTTCAGCTGCCCTGAATGCATCTCCCAAACTGGGCCCCCTGCATCACCTCATGATCTCTTGAGCGCCTCCTGCTCCTGAGAGCCCAGAGGCACCAAGAAGCCAGGGTCCAGACTCCTTCTTCTCCCCCGACTGGCTTCCTGGGTCCCATCTTCCTCTATGGAGGCAGATAGCAGGAAGACTCAACATGGGCCGGCAGAAGAGAAGGATGGAGACGGAGTGCCCCTGGTTCCAGGTGAGCACAGTGAGTCCTACTGGGCAAGGCCCAGCCCACTCAAAACTGTGGTCTTCTAAAAAACTCCCTCCCCACTCAACAGAAAGGAGGCCATATATCCCTTGGCCAGCTGTGATCTGCCCATTCTGAAAGTTACTCTGTCTTTAGGGCAGAAAATTACTCTGACTCCCACATAACACACTCCCAGGACAGCCAGGCCCACACACAGGGCCAGGCCCATGGCTCCAGTGCGTGGGTGGGGCGCTGCACAGTGGGGTCAGAATTTCGCCTCAAAGCCCTGTAAATAGACAGGAGCCCGGAGCCCAAGGCCTGTCTCAGGGAATCGGCTCTGAGTCCGAGGAGTACTTTGGCCTCTTTTTTGGAAAGTAAAAGCTACAGCACAAACACAAAAGGAATTCTATTTTCCACTCTGGCAAAAAAGAAACAACAGCAACAACACTCACAAATCCAAACTACAAAGTATTTTGCACTGCTGAGACACAAGTAGACCAGGAAAGACTGATGGACGGATAAAATGACAGAACCCCACGGCAGGTCCACGTCACGAGACCTAACACGAATAAGCAGGTAACAAATTGAGGACCTGGACAGGCCTGGAGTTTGGGCCAGCAGTTAACTTCCTGTGTGGGTGAACCTAAACCATGATCTCTCTGAGTCACAAGTCTGGTACACACGACAGGTGAAAGCACTGGTGGCCAGACCCTGACCTCTCAGAGCCTCGGTCTCCTCATCCACAAAACATGTGCAGCAGCATCTGTGAGTCAAACACAGTGCAAGCAGCAGGACTGCATGCTGTGGGGTGGAATGCGGAGGCAGGTGAGAGGGAAGGGCCCCTCACCTCCACACCTTAGCCTCCCTGGTGGACACCAGGTATCAAAGCAGCACCGAGCCGCTGTGCCAGGCTCCAGTGCCCCTGGCTGCCATCCCTTGTAGCCTATGTGGCAGCTGGGCCAGGCCGGGTCCCTGGAGTTTGGAGGCTCCCAGAAGAGAGAAGAGGAGCTTCCTGGAACAGGGATCTCGGTCATGGATAATCCACAACCCAAAGTCCACCTGGTTGGGGATGGTCAGGGTGCTGCCAGCCTGATGCCTCCAAGCACCAATCCTATGCTGCCAGGCCACCAGAACGATCTCAAGAGGACCGGACATCACAGGTTTTATGAGCCAGCCGCTAATTCAGGACCAGAACCCTTGACTGTTAACCAGCTCCACCGTCAATGCTCAGCCCTGACACCCTCGGTCTTCAGGGAAATGGAAGCTCATTGCTCCTCGCAGGAAGGCCAAGCACTTGGCCTTGGCTTTTTCCAGTGCTCCTTCTGACTCTCCTATTTGTCTGAGTCTAAATTCTCTCCCTCCTCCCAGACCCCCACCGAAAAATTGAACAGAACATTCCTTGGGAAAGAATTTGCAGGCGGAAGTAACCAAGGTCAAATGACAAAGCAGTGGAATTGGGTACTATAAAATCTTGGTGCCAAGGAGTGAGGGACAAATTGCCCCAGTCAGCAGTCATTACTGCGAGCTCAGGATGCTTTAGTGAGTCACCCAAGGCTGGGAACTGACATCAAACTAGATTCTCTGTCACAGTACAGCATGGGAGCCGGCTGGATACTAATGGCAAGAGTCTGTGACACGCGCCCCTTGCTACCCCAGTAGCAAGTGCATGGGCTGTCGGGCCCAAGTATAAATTAATGAGCTAATTCCCTGGCTGGCTTAATTCCAATCATGCTCTGGACCAATTAAATAAGCCACTTCAAGACTTTGCGTCACTGTATTTGGAAAATGTCAGGCGTGGGGAAAAATGAAGTCTCGGGTTATGTATGTCCAATTGATGGCGGAGCTTTCGGAACTCTGGAGGCTTTTGTTATTAATGGTGTTTTAGTACTTGGTTCTTAAGCACATCAAACAAATTTCTGTAGACTGGTAGTTACCGACTGCCTCAGGGAGGCTGCGGGCCTCCCACCTCCCAGATGGCCCAACCACAAGAAATGTTTGGCCTGTCAGATGCACAACCCTGACGAACTAATTGAAATATGCTGCGCTGAGCAAACCCCAAATAAATGTCAAATAATTGTTTCCTTACACGATAACCCTCCAAACCGCCTGCACGTCTGGCTGGGCCGGCTGATGGAACGTCCTCCCCACCTGCCTGGCGAGCCGCACTTATATGCGGTTTTCAAAGGATTTAAATGCTTTTTTCAGTGTGATTACCCAAGTGGGGAAAAGTCTAATTGCAAAAAAATGGTTTTTCTCACTCTTATGAAAAAGAAAAAAAAAAAAAGAGCAAGTAAAAAGTCAGCTCTTACAAAGTGCCAAGGAAAACAATTAATGGGCCCTTCAGCAGGATAGGAAAAGTCTTCCTGCGTTAAGCACACGCCCAGCCTGCAGGGACAGTCTGCCTCTGGGCCAGCGGAAGCTGTTTCCTCATGGGGAAAATAGGAGCAGCCACTTATTTCTACCCAATGTACCCCCATTCCCATCCTGCTCTGCTCACCACCTCCCACAGGACACTGGTGTCTGCAGGCCCCGACTCCACTCCCAGGAGATAAGCGGTGGGAAGTGTGCAGATCTTGCTCCCAGCACAGCCTGTAGGGTAGATCTGGGCCAAGAGACCCCAAGGTTCCTCACCAGGAGCCAACCCTCAAGGCAGCTGCAGTGCCCCCGGGGAAGGAGCAGCAGTCATCTGCTGAAGGGATGTGCACAGCTTTGAAAAGGCTCTGGGAGTAAGAAGCCAGTTTGTTTGGGTTTTTTTTGCGGTACTGGGGTTTGAACCCAGGGCCTCATGCTTGCATGTCCTGCAAGTGCTGGACCACTGAGCTGCAGCCTCAGCCCATTTTTTCACTTTTTGAGACAGGGTCTCGCTAAGTTACACAGACTGCCTCTGGTCTCAAACTTGTGATCCTCCTGCCTCCGCCTCCCAAGCCGCTGGGATTATAGGCATGCGACACCGCGCCCGGCCCAAGTAAATGTTATTAGGTGCCCTCAAGTCGGTATCCAACTCATAGCGACCCTGCGTACAATAGGCGAAACACTATTGTCAGTACTTTTTCTGCTTCTCCCAAGTTTACAGCTTCTGGTATTCCTAGGCAGTCTCCCAATCCAAGTAGTAACCAGGCCTGACCAAGATCAGCTTCCAAGATCTGAGGGTATTGGATGCCACAGGGCTACGGCTGCAGGCAAAGCCAGTATTTGAGGCATGGGGCTCCTTAGCAGGACCACCCCACTGGGTAGAGGCTGCCCTGGGCAACTCAGGCAACTCAGGGCAAGGTGCAATTCTGCCACAGGGGGACACTGGGTTGCTGCCACCCCTGTGTGAGCCAGGGGCCCTTCAGGAAGAAGATAACAGGGTAGAGGAGGTGGAAAGAGGCTAGGTCTCCTTTCTCCAGCGCTAGGAAAATAACAATCTCCAGAATCAGGACCCTGGCCTTCATTCACCACTCTCGCTGGCTGGGTGGCAGTGAGATAACCTGATCTGAGCTGGGGGACACACATGGCCCCCAATACTGTGGGGCCCCATTATAGGGGTAGCCTGTGTTTGTGAATTCACCTACTCACTAAAATGTATGTGTAGCCCCCCAAATCAACACTCATGGTGCCCTCAAGGCCATTTCCAAAGTGGCAAAAAATGCAAGTGGCCTGATGTGCAGGCTCCCGGCTGAGCTTTCTCTCAGTGCAGCTCATAAGGGTCCTTCCGTGGGCTGCTCAGTGCTGTGCTTTTCACATGGCTGTGCTTTTGTTGATTGTGTTATTTCGGGCAGACCCAAGTGTGGGGCTGAAGTGCCTTCTGGTGTTCCCATGTGCAGAAGGCCATAACCGCAGGAGGCCATGATGTGCTGGGAAAGTATGTGCTAGATAAGCTTCCTTCAGGCATGAGGCACAGTGCTAGTTACCAGGAGTTCAATGGTCATGAATGAATCATTCATATATATATATATATATTTGTTGTTGTTGTTAGGTGCCGAGTCAGTGTCCGACTCATAGTGACCCTATATACAACAGATGAAACACTATTGTCAGCGCTTCTCTGCTATTCATAGGGTTTTCGATAGCGGATTGTTTTTTGGGGGTGAGTTGCTGGGTCCTTCACCCAAGCCTACAGCACCTGGTGCTCCCAGATGGTCTCCTATTCAAGGACTAACCAGGCCCGACCCTGCTTAGCTTCTGAGATCTGATGGGATTGGATGCCACAGTGGTATGGCTGCAGGCATATATATATATATATATATATATATGAACTATTTTTTTTTTTTTGCAGTTTGGGGGAATTACCATCACGCATGGTTTTTGCAAGTGCTCAACCAGTGAGCCCCACCCCCAGCCCATTTTTTCCTTTGTATCCTGAGACAGGGCCTAAGTTACACAGGCTGCCTCTGGCCTTGAACTTGCGATCCTCCTGCCTCCGCCTCCTGAGTTGTTGGGATTAAAGGCATGTGCCATGGTGCCCAGTGAATCATTAATATATTTTAACTAAAGTATATTTTGATAGAAACACATATAAGGGAGGTGGAGACGGGAGAATCGCAAGTTCGAGACCAGACGCAGTCTGTGTAACTTAGCGAAACCCTGTCTCAAAAAGTAAAAAAAAAAAAAAAATGGGCGGGGGGCGCAGCTCAGTGGTCCAGCACTTGCAGAGCAGGCAGGCACGAGGCCCTGGGTTCAACCCCCAGTACCGCAAAAAAAAAAAAAAAACAAAAAAAACAAACACATATAAAATAAAATTGTATATTGATCACCTGACAAAAATGTCATGACCAGAGACTCCTAGGCACATAGCCCTGTATTCCCCCAGGAATGAAAGTTCAGTGTTCGCTAACTCAGTATTTGACTTTAGTGAACATTAATCTTCTTGAAGATAAGGCTTGATTATCTCTGTACACATGGTGCTCGGTGTATTCCATTCTGACAGGCATTCTTTTCTGCAGGGCCACCTGCTCCTACAGCTGAAGCTGGCACAACCCCACCCAACAAGGAGGCGGAGCTATCAGCTTCAGCTTTGAGTTCAGATTCAGCTCAGGGACTCCTCTGCTGCTACCATTAGGTTCTAAGCCCTGGCCCCCAATCACGATCTTTCTGCTCTCCATGACCTTGACTTCTGATCTCCACCACAGACTTCGGGGTGAGGACTTTCAAGGGAGAGCTCGGGAAAGGAGAGGGTGTGACACTGATTTTTCCAGCTCTTTCTTTCCCCACAGTTGTGGCTTGAGATTTTGATTTGTCTGTTACCAGATCCCTGTCGGTTGGTTAGCTTCTGTTTTGCCCTCTGGCGAGAACAGTTGTGGTTATTTAAGCAAATGTCAGTCCCACCCCTCCTAATAGTACATTTTATGTGTATGCCATAAAGGTTTAGCAGAGTTTTGTCATGTGTGGGGTTTGTTGGGCTGGGTCTAAGGAAGCCAACACCCTTACACCCACTGTACAGCAAAAAGGAGCAACAATGGAAGGGCCGCTGTTGCTCCCGCCTGGCTTGGGAGCATAAAGAAAGAAAGAGGACTAACTGGTAATTAGGGACCTTGGTCCTAGGCTGGCAGCTCAGCCTTGGGCAAATCAGTTCCTTCTGCCAGGCTCAGCTCTTCATCCCTAACAGAGCCCTGCCCAGCTCCAATGTGTTTTTAGATGAGGAGCTGAAGAAGGAATCACCAGGCTTCCCACCTAAGGCTCTGGAGAAATTCTCCCTTTTCTCCCCACAGGGCTTCTCGGGCAGATGTTTAGTCCAACACACCTTTACAGTTGCTGGCCTGATCAAAACTCTACTCATTCTTCAAATCCTGCTCTTTCAGAAAGTCAACCCTGCCGGCCTTACCTAAAAAGGGCGTGTGCCCCTCTGAACTCTGCCTTCCGGCACCGATTATCACACACCCAGGGTTTCCTGAGGACTCACCTCCAACCACACTGGGAGCTGACATAGGCAGTGGGTGAGGTGTTCCTCACTGTATCCAATTCACTTATTTGTCCACTGTTTCCCAAACACCTTATATGATGACTTATAAAGAACCTAGATAAGACAGTCATGGTGTGGCCAGGCCTGTGTTCCCAGCACTTGAGAAGCTGAGGCAAGATGATCAGGAGGAGGTCAGGGCCAGAGGCAGCCTGCACAATTTAGTGAGACCCTTTTTCAAAATCAAAAATAAAAAGGGAGGTGGGGGGTGCAGCTCAGTGGTGAAGGATTTGCCTAGCATGCACAAGGTCCTAGGTTCAACTGCCAAGTATGAAAAACAAAAAAAGAAAAATAGTATATAGATTTACACCTGAAGATACACACACACACACACACAAACAGAGTAAAGCAGAAATAAACATGCTGACCATAGAGGTGAGTACAGTTGCCACAAGAGATGAATATCACATTGTAAGCTGACCATCCCAGAAGCCAAAGGGAAGAGGAAAATTATAATCAATTAGAAAAACAGTGTGGTATAGAAACAGTCAGGCAGAAATGGATATAAATCAAGACACACTCTGGTCAAAGCAGCTGACCTCTTTGTATCTCAGCTTCTTTCTCTGGCAAAATTGGGGATGAATACTGTCTCATCTGCATGGAATTTGGGAGCGTTGCACACACACTATGTGGTACAGAGTATACAAATGACACATTTCCCTTCCCCTCTTTCCTTTACATTATCAAAGGAGAAAGCAACTTAGTTTCCCAGGAAGGGCAAATTTGCCCTGTTCTAAATTCTAAAAGAAATTATTTTTCATACAAAACACTGTAAGAAACCTTTAAGCAGAGGGGACAATGCTTCAGATTATGGTTTTAGAGCAAGGCAGACAAGGATTTGCTGCAGCTGTTTTTGATAACATCCTAGGATATCCAGGAAAAGCTTAGTAAATTATCGGCCAAATGACCTACAGAGAAGCTGTGCAAAGACCACTTAGCTGCTTGGGTGTCTGGAGGCAGGGGGTCCTGTTAAGCAGGTTTCAGGGTGGCTGTCTGCTAAGGGATCAATCTTATGTAAGCAAAACTGAGAACTGGTGGGCAGGCACCCGATGGGACTCCCTCTGGATCAACTGTCTGGTCATCAGTTGGCCTCTCCTGCCTGTGACAAAGGACACCAGCGCCTATAACTATCTTTCCATATGAGAACGTATCGATCCCCACCCCCTCTCTTCCAAAACCAGCAACTCCGTGATCTTGAAGCAACATTTCCTCTGTTGATCTCTACAAATAACTGCACATCCTTCATGACCGGCTCCTCTTGAAAACCAAGACGGGAAGCCTTTTAACCGGATGGGCCAGGCAGACTATCTGCCTCTGGACAGAGAGGAAGGCAGGGTGGGGGAGAATATACCTCTATGGACTCCGGCTGAGGAAGGGTTTCGGGGGGCATCTAGACTCAGCCCCTCACTATCTACTCAACATTTTCCTAAACGCCTACTGCATAAACAGCATGGGTGGGAGAGAAACTGGATGTAGCCCCAACTACCCAGGGGCTCAGAGTCTAAGTGGGGAGGCACATGGACACGGAAGCATCATTCTGTGTGGCAAGTGGATTAGGGTGGTGAGAAGGTGGAAGGGGTCAGCCTCTTGAGAAGACCAGGGAAGACACACAAGCTGGGTCTCCAACAGCAGAGGTGGTCAGGCACACTAGGACTTGGAAAACTTCAAGGGAGCCTAGAGGGCTGGAGCTTAGAGGATGAGGAGGGGTGTGGTGGGAAGGAAAGGAGGGTGGACAGAGCCCAGAGACTGAGGGCCTGTATCTGCAGAGGAATTTTCTTTCTGATTCCATAAGGAGCAGTTGGGGAAAGGCAAGCATGGGCGCCAGGTCTCTGGGCTCCTGCAGGACCACTCTCTCCCCTGATGCCTCCTGAGCGCTCATCCCCAGGGAGAGCCAGAAGAGGGAACCGCCATGCCACACTCACCACCTGGACAACCTACAGCCTGGGCCTGGCCATCTTCAGAGCAAAGGACATGCGGTCCTAGGCATCTGGCAAGTCCCTCCCTACACGAACAGCCCTCTCTAACTGTGTCTCTGCAGGGGCAGGGAAGGCCAGGTGTCTATGCCAGTCACAGAACACACTCTCAACAGGGGGAAAAGAACATGACCACAGCAGTCAGGAGCCAAACAAGCTAAGGGTCCGGGAAGCAGGTGGAGGGGCTTCTGCTCCACGCGGATGCAGACAGTGCACAGGGTGCCAAGCAGCGCAGGGGACAGAGATGAATCCCACTCCACCCCAGAAGCTCACAATCCAGCAGGGCAGATAAGCCAGGCGCAAAAGTAACTATGACATAAGGCAGGCAGTGATAACAGCCTTGCAGACAGAGTGCAGCGGGGGCTCAAGACAGACAGGCAGCCGGGGCTGGGTGCTACCGTGTTGGCTGTGGTGACTCCAGGATGGGGGCAGGGGCGGAGCCGACAATGGGCTCAGAAAGCCATTCAGCTGCGGTCCCCTCTGAGGACCCGGGTTCTGGAGGGGCGCAGGCAGGTAGGCCGTGGTGTCCGGGATGGGGTGGGGAACCCGGTGAGCCGGAGAAGGGCAAGAGCCCGGGGCCTGGCTTCGAAGCGCATTTGTTCAGCCGGCGCCGCTTACTCGGAGCGCCCACCTGGGAGGGACCCGCGCGCGGGGAGGGGGCGCTGGAGTTTCCCGCTCCCCGGGCCTGGCCGGACACCGAAAACATGGGGCGGGGGAGGTGGGGAGCGGCCGCCCTCGGGACGGCAGGAGAGGAGTACTCGGGGTGAAGGGCCCCACCCCATCCTCGGCCCGGCGCCCACCTAGCCGGACGTCCTGTGGGACGCGGGCTCGGCCCCCCGCTACCCGCCGGTCGTCCGGGGCCCATGCAGCGCACGCACCGCCCCGACCACCGCGACGCGGGTCATGACGCGGCCAAACCCACGGCCTCGGGAGTCGGCTCCGAGGAACGAGCTGGGGCCCCGCATCTCCCGCGCTCCTCGCGGCCTCGGGGTGCCACGCGGGCCCCGGCCCAGCCGCCCGGCCCCGCCGCCCGCACACTCACCGCGCGCCGGCCGCGCTCCGTCCTCCGGCGACGCCTCCGCGCCTCCGCGCCCGGCCCCGCCGGCTGAGCCCCGCGGCCCCGCCGGCCCTGGCCCCGGGCGGGCGGCGGCACACGTGCTGCGCCGGTGCTGCGGGTGCGGCGGGGCCGGGCGCGGGCCGCTCGCTCCAGCCGCCTCCGCGCCGCCGCCGAGCATTCCCTCAGTCGGCGGGCGGCGCCTCCTCAGGCCGCGCGGGGAGCGGCGGGCGCCCAGCCGGAAGGAGCCGGGGCCGCCCGGGCTCGTGGCCGCCGTGACCCAGGCCGCCTCCCTTCCGGGGCCGGGGAGGCCGCGGTGCCCGGCCTGTCTGCGCGTCGCGGGGCCGCCCGGGGTCGCGGGCAGGAGTCCGGGTGCCGCCTGCGGTGCAGCCGGCCTGGGCGCCCCCTACGCTCGGGGCAAGGCTGCACCTCAGGTTCCACCCTTCCCGGGGCCGAGGCCGAGCACCTGTCGGAGACCTAAAGCAGCCCCTTGAAAACCAGACCTCGGCAGGGCGCAGGGCCTCACATCTGTCATCCCAGCAACGCAAATCGGGAGGCCCAAGCAGGAGGATCCCAAGTTCGAGGCCAGAAGCAGCCTGTGGAATTTACTGAGACCCTGCCTCAAGATAAAAATTTAAAGAATGGGATAAGGGTGCAGCCCAGTGATGGGACACTTGCAATGTGCGAAGTTCAACCCCCTGGGTTCAACCCCGGAGGACTTGAGGGTGAAAAAAAGGCCTAGATCTTGGGTTGGGACTGTAGCTCAGTGGTAGAGCACGTGCCTATCATGACCAGCCCTGGGTTCAAACCCCGCAGCACAAGAAAAAAAGAATCAAAACGAAAAATATCCTAGATCTCAAATATAGCTGGTATGAATACACTAGTCACACACGCAGTTCACATCCACAAACATTTATTCAGTGCCTATATGCAAGAGTGAAGACATTATGGTTCCCACATGAAGCTTACAATTTCATTACTCCAGTATTTGACTAAATTTAAGAAAACCAACCTACAAGAAGCACTTTTGTCTAGCCATCAGGAGCACTTATACGAAGCCATTTTTTTCACATTATTGGTCATAGTGGAATTGTGAAATATGAGTAAAACATAATTATCTTTAAATCTGTAGTCAGAATGATGACATATATAATAACCAGCAAATGCAAATTTATGGCTCACTTCCATCTAAGGTGCTACTGAAATAAAGGACAAATCAGGCAGGAAAAGAGTAACACAGGCCCTATGAATACTGGTGTGGTTTAATATATTATCATAGAGCTCTTGGTGGAGTGGGAAATTATTTCAGCAAAGTTTGTGCAGTCTCATCAACCCTGCAAATGTTGTAACTGTACATGATTCACTTGTGAGAAGTAAATGGTTTACCTTTTTGATTTCTAAAGGTCTCTAAGTGTGCATTTTTTAAAAAAGGTTAAGACTTGCAGCACAAGTGGCACGTTAAAATTTAGTGGAAACTGCTGTGGAGATGTCTAAAAATTATGATGAAAATGACTAATTTTACTACATATGTAGGTGCAGGGCTCAAAATGCAAACAGCATTCAGCAAAGTACCTGGCTTTTCTGGGCTAAAAAGGGGAACACTCTCTCCGGTTGTTACCAATCTCTAAATTGTAATCTCCATATAAATCTAACGCCCAGTGACAGGCATTTCCTTCACGTGAGGTCCTGTTTTGACAGGCCATCTCCTGTAGAGGTCTGCTCATAGAACATTTGACAGAGAAATGATCTTGATCACAGTGGCAATAAACTCTCAGGAAAACAGCCTATGTTTATACCGAACAATTCCCAAATCACCAATTTTGTTATGATCAAAGTGCTTTCTGAACCTAACACTTGACAGGTGCTTTTATTTTTTATTTTTTGTACAAAAGCAAATCAAGCAAAAAACTTAAAAGTCCAAGGAAAGCATGCCTTTATATAGAGTGGAGAGAACATCTTAGACTGCCTAACAGAAATGCCAACCCAATGTGGCTTTTAGTTCAACTGATTGGGACAAAATCCTCTTCTATATTAAGAAGAAATTGCTACCTCACAAGTCCAATAACTCATAATAAATCTGAAAAGTACTATTTATTGCACACTTACTAAGCATGAGGCACTTGACATAATCTCCCTTGATGAAAGGAATCTTATCTTTTGGCCTTATCTCTTACAGCTGAGGAAAGTAGGTCTGCACCAGGGTGTGACCCAGGTCTGTCTGGCTCCTAGACTGCCCTTGTTTGTGCCCCCCCCCAACCCCCTCCCCCCCTTCCAGCTGTGGGCGCCCCCAGCATGGCCACTTTAGCTACAGCTGCTTTATTGCTTCAGCTGGAGACATTCTTTAGGAACAGCTCCTGCAAAGGGAGGTTTTGTGAGGGGTTGGAAGAGGAAGATTTAGGCCTTCAGGTGAGTTCACGTTCTGTTTGCATTTTAAAAGGCACTTCCCAGAAGTGGAAGATGCACTTAGGTTTTTTACTAGCTGCAGCACAGCCCCAGCACAAAAAGTTTACCTCTCTGGGGTAACCAATGCTAATATTGCTACCTTTTACACTTACAGGCCGAGTTGTTTTTTCAGTAGTGTTTGTAAAATAAGGTGAAAGAAAGCAATTTTCCTTGGTTTCCTTCTTCAGAGTTACGAAGAAAACAATGTATAATTTCTTTCTTTTTAAGTAACTGATAGTTCCAATCTATTACACCCTTCAAAAATCAAAGCATATATTTTCTGAGAGACAAAAATGTTCTGATGGAGCTTAATGCCTTTTTTGGAATAAGCCAATTACAGGCTACTAAGTTCGTGGCAAGATATAACTATCATCTCCTCTGAAATGGCAATTTCCTTATTCTTAAGAATGTAGTAGACTTGAGCTGGGCGAGGTGGCGCAGGCCTGTAATCCCACTGACTTGGGAGGCAAAGGCAGGAGGATTGCAAATTCAAGACCAGAGAAAGTCTGCATAACTTAGTGAGACCTTGTCTCAAAAAAAGTAAAATAACATGGGCTGAGTCTGCAGCTCAGTGGTCCAGCACTTGCAAAGCATGTAAGCGCCAGGCTCTGGGTTCAAACCCCAGTACCGAAAAAAACAAAACAAAACAAAAACAATGTAGTAGACTTTACAATAAAAGTGGAGAACAATGCAACATCCTAACAACGTTCAAGCTAGTTTTTAATGTCATATATAGGAACACATTAACAAAGGGAACATTACCAGTCACTCTATGAGGTCTAGACACAAGCTGTATGGGAGCCTGATTAAAATGAACTTTTTCTTTACTATAACTAGGAGACTTTTTTAAATGCTAGTAAAAAAAAGATGAAGAATAAAGGCACTTGATTCTGTTGGTAAGTAATTTTGATTAACGTGAAAGCTTCAACTGGTTCAGAAGCTAAGAGCAAAGGTTTAGTCTCTGTCCCAAGGGTTCCCTTCCTGGATGAGAATCTCCACAACAGAAAAAAGAACAGGGCCCCAGGCCTGGAGATCAGCCAGGTGAAGCTTTAGGGAACGGTGTCAAAAGATTACTTGAGACCCTGCTCTAAGACATACACACACACTACTGGAATGACTTGGTTGGCTTGGTTGATTATAACTACATATTAAGAGCCACATAAGGCGAGAAGGCTCAAAAGCAAACCAGAATTTACTATTTGGGCATTGTCAGTGGGAATCAGTTTTGAGAGCTTAAATGGGTCTGTTTATCAACACATATGAACTCAAATACATGGGCACTTGGCTCTGACTAGTTACTACAAAGGGAGTGGTTATGCAGCCCAGACCTCACCACCAGTCCCAACACAAACCAGCTACTTACTGCTCCTGGAGCAGAGCAGCGCCTCCTGCCCAGACAAAAATGCTCTTGGAGAAAACCAGGAGGTACCGCCCAGGTGGTAGGCTGCAGACCTTCAGGGAGGCCAAGCAAAAGGCACAGTCCCTATCCATTAACAGGCAGAATAGTTTGTTCTGAACCAAAATCCAGTGTTATTACAGCACCTATTATAGAAGTATTTCTTCTTTTTGGCAGAGGTGGAGGAGGGGGCCAGGGTGTGCAGGGTGGAAATGTCTGGATGACGGCTTTGGCAGCTGAAGCCATGTACTTGAAGGAAACCAGGGCAGCTCCGGTTTCTCACGGGATGGTGGCCTGTGTTACATCAGTGCTTTAAACATCCATTTGTCCAGGGTGGGACACAGGTTACATTCAGAATAACGGGCAGAGAGCTCCAGCTCGCCAATAACTTTTTTTGGAAAGAACGACATATAACACTACAGGATAATATTTTCCTCTTTTCTTTCCTTACAAACAATTAAAGTTTTAGGGAAATAAAATGAGTCACATTCATATAGTTTTCAAAACTTTCCAATAGTCCAGCATCACTATTCTGATAGTCTCTCTTGTTGTTGTTGTTAGGTGCCGTCGAGTCGTATCCGACTCATAGCGACCCTTATAGGGTTTTCAATGGCTGATTGTTTTCGGGATTGCCTTGGGAGTGGATTGCCACGTCCTTCTCCCATTTTTGCAGTGCTGGGAATCGAACTCAGGACCTCAGAGACTGCAGAGCAGCACTCTACCAACTGAGCTAAATCCCAGCCCAACACTACTGTCAGTGCTTCTCTGCTGTTCATAGGGTTTTCAACGGCAGATTGATTTTTAGGAGGGGGTTGCCAGGTCCTTCTCACAAGCCTACAGCTTCTGGTGTTCCCAGGCGGTCTCCCATCCAGGTACTAACCAGGCCCGACCCTGCTTAGCTTCCGAGATCTGATGGGATCGGATGCCAAAGGGCTACAGCTGCAGGCGATAGTCTCTCTAAGACATATATTTCAAATAGGATTGCAATATTGTTTTTTAAAAACCTCTACACAACTGAAATCCAAATTATGTTATGATGTTTAATGTTCAGCATGTATTTAGTCTATCATTACGGAAGCTGTTAAGCATTTATTTTAAAAAATGAATTGTATTTACAATGTAGAACAAGTTTATAAAACTGGTGTGCAAAGTTCATCATAAAATGATAACACTATTTCTTTAGAAACAAGCTGCCTCCCCTGTTTACATTTCCTTATTCTTAATATAAATTGAAGACATATACTATTTTAAAATACTTATTTTTAAATAGCAAAATATACAAGAGATTCCTGAGCATAACAAAAATATCTTGAAAATATGTGGCCATTTGAAATATAAAATAGCAAGTGTAAGAATAGCATGATTGTAAAACTACTGTTTGAAGGCTTATAAACAGTACAAAATAGCTTGCCTTTTCTGAGTGCATTATTATACATTAGTGCAACCAAAACTGTCTAAAATTTAATGGCTACAAATCTCAAAGATTTGCAGAGGTGCGCAAAACATGAAACTTCTTTAGTGTCATGCGAACTGAACCCAGTTCTCGATTGATCCTTTCCAAACGATCTTCCAAGGCTTCCTAGGTAAAAATAATGGGAAAAGTGTAATGAGAATTCTACATCAGGTTCACTGGTTCTATAATTACCACCAACTTGACCTTTCTTTTAGCAAAAGAACAAATATACCTATTAAAGAACTAGAGATTTTACTTACTATACAAATCATTTATTTCTTTTAAACTAAACACTGTAAAAGCAGCTACTCAACCCTTCAAAATAACTGCTGCACTTTAAAATACTCTCAATGTTTGCCATATTCAGTACAAAGAAAGGCTACAAACAGCAAGACAACCAGCTGGAAGGGGATGATTCTTTTACTCTGAGAAGTTGAGAGCAGTACAAGGAGTCTTGGAGGCACTTTATACATTTTTTTTTTTTTGCAGTACTGGGGGTTGAACCCAGGGCCTCACGCCTGCATGCTCTGCAAGTGCTGGACCACTGAGCTGCCCCCTCAGTCCATTTTTTTAGTTTATTTGAGACAGGGTCTCACTAAGTTCCTGCCTCTGGTCTCGAACTTGCGATCCTCCTGCCTCCGCCTCCCAAGCCGCTGGGATTACAGGTGTGCGCCACCACGCCCGGCTACTTTATACATTTTGTCAGAAGAAATAGACACATCAAATCAGACTGAATACACTTATAAATACACTAAATAACTTTCTTCTGACAAAAATGTCCAAGTAAAAAAGAGGAGAAAAAAACAGTAGAAGATATTTTTTTTTAAAAATAACAGATATCACAATTATAATGAATAACATGAGTTTACAGTATCTAGAATATATGTCATTTTAGGTACTTTATCTAATATTAACTACAACAGTATCCTGAAATAAAACTTCTTTCCTTTTTTTGGCAGTACTAGGGGTTGAACCCAGGGTGTTGTGTATACTTTGCAATCACTCTACCTTTGAGCTGCAATAGCAGCACCCTTTTTATTTTGAGACAGGGTCTAACTAAATTGCACAGGTTGCCTCTGGCCTTGAACTTGTGATTCTCCTGCCTCACAGCCTACCAAGTCGCCAGGATTACATACATGTGCCACCGTACTAGGCTCTAAAATAAACTTTTATTTTTTTATTTTTTATTTTTTTGCAATGCTGAAGATCAAACCTAAGGCTTTACACGTTAGGCAAGTGCTCTACCACTGAGCTACATCTCTAGCCCTATCTTTAACAATTTTAACTATAAAAGGATTGTAAGATTACATGTTCTTTGTAAAACATGATGAGCAAAAGACATAATCATTGTTCTTCTTTCCTATTTTTTCTACATATATGTACACCCCTTTTAAAAGAAAAATAAAAAACATTTCAAATATTTTCAACTACACTTTCTTGCTATTTATGAAATATTCTTGTACAAAATCTTCTGAAATTAATGTACAATATTCCATCCCATAGAACATATTTAATCAGGAATCCTCTAGTAGAAATTTAGGGCACTTCTACTTTTGGATATCATAAATAAGGCTGCAATAAATTTCTTAAACATATCCTTTTGTAGTATCTATAAATACTGCCTAAGGAACCATTCCCAGAAATAAAAAAGTGTTAGGTTCAAAGAATTGCAGCCTTCTGAGGCTTTGGATATATGTCAAAAGTTGTACTCCAGAAGGTCTGTGGCAATTTCTACTTCCATCTTCATTGTATGAGAATAAGCTTTTCCCCATTTTACAAATTTTTAAAAATATCTGCTAATGTGACTTTTTAGAAATGATGCCTTTGTTTAAATGTGTATCATCCATTACTGAGGCTAGCACTTTTATTTATTTATTGGTGCTGGAGAGTGAATCCAGGGCCTCAGGCATGCTAGGCAAGCACTCCACCACTGTGCTGTACCCTCAGCTGGAGGCTGAACATGTGTCATTTTCTTTTTGCCCAGTTTTGCTTTTTTGCTTACGAATGGACATGTAAGTATCCCCGGCCCCTCTTTGCTGCCATTTGTTTTTTTAGTGGATTAAAGCAGCACTGATAATACATGAAGAGAAACTAATTCTTTTCAAAAAGTATTATTTTAAGAGCCAGAAAGAACTTAATGTTCATTATATAAAAGATGTACTAAATATTTCAGATTTAGAATCAGAATATCAACTAGTTTTTCTTTTCTTAGTAAACTATTTTAAGAGTTTCATGTGTTGAGTCTTTTAAATTATCCAATAAAAATTTTTAGAACAAAGGCAATAAAAAAGACTTAAAGTCAGAGCAAAAGGGAAAATTGGGCACAGGTCCTAGAAAAACTCTCTATTTTCCTTTGGGTCTTTCTGGTATCACAGATCAGTCTAAAAATGAACTTTAGCTGAATTTAAAGCACTGAAAAGTTTTAAGAGAGATGTTCTTGCTGTTATGTTTTAAATGTTACCAAGAAAACATTTAAAATATCCTATGGTTTCATGCATTTTAATTCTCTTTGAAAAGCAACTAAAAGAAATACAAAGGGCTACAACACCTGCACCACCTCCTGCTCAGTAATGGAATCACACCTCTCTGATTTTTAATCTGTACAGCCATTCCTGTTGCAAAGTACAACTGTTTCACTTGTTTATTAAATATATAGAGTTTCAGAAATAAATGGAGAGGGAGGTAAGGTAGCCAAATTAACTTAATGTAAATTCTGTTCAAAGGTATACTACTGGACAAAGGGCATGCACTTCCCTACTGTGCGTGAGGACCTGGGTTGGAGCCCTAGTACCACGCCAAAAAAAAAAAAAAAAAAGACAGCAAAGGTATACTACCATTTTCTCCCAACTTACTTTCCTGAAAATATGACATTAACACTATTTTCTTGAACTCTGAAGGTAAAATCAATTTTTCTTCCTGAAAACTAGCATACTGTGCAGTTATAAAATAACTATAATCACCAAAGACTTCCTGTAAAGGCTGAAAGTTTGACCATTGCTTCAATATGCCTAATTTTCAGTGTGCCATGACTTTAAAAGCTTTTCTTTGATAGGTGGAGTGCTGACACACACCATGCCTCTAAAGCACATTCAAGCTAAGCCATTTCACCTGATTTAATCTTGTCTGGAGAGTGATTCTTCCTCCAGGAGAAGGCATTCGGCTTAGTGCTGCTTCAATCTGTTAAAACAAGAGAATATTCAAATAAAAACAGAAGAATTCTAATTACTACCAGGAAGATTTATGACACAGAATGGAAAGAAAGCATTTCAGCCTAGTATATTCTTGTGCGTTTTGGCTTAACGTAAGTACCCTCTGTCATCAGGTAGTAACGACAGCGCAGCTTAAGTACATTTCTCATGCGGCTTTGGTACCCTTGGTGTAGTACCCGAGGGTAATTCCTGGGGACAGACAGGACTCAAAATTCCCTTCTGACTATTCCTAGACATAAGTTCCAAAACAGATTTTAAAAATATTTTTGTTTGTTTTACCTGGTCCTTTTCTTTTGTAAGTTCATCAAAAAATCGTTCCGTTTCAGCTAGGGTCCTAATTTTTGCTGTATATTCGAATTCATTGCCCTGTGGTATTACTGAACCAGGCTTGTACTGTTCATAGCTAACTGATTTGTTCTTCTCCCAGGCTGGTGTCACACACATTGTCTTCCCTCCATCTGACAAGGGTTCAGGGCAAGAGCTATGATTAACAGCACTGTCGGTGGCTTTTTCTGAATTTTTTTTTTCTGTCAGAAAGGAAAGAAATTTCTTATATTTCTTTTCAAAAAATTGTATACATATTGGATATGTTGCCCAACTTCATTTTTTGAATCATATTTACAGTGTTTTTCCCCCCAAGGAATTCTAAAGTTTTTGCCCTCAGAGTCACCATCTTCACAACTTCCCTAAATGGCCTTAAATAAACTTTAGGTAAATGTAATTGAACTTTAAGTAAACTTAAAGGAAAAAAGGTCCAAAAGCTAAACAACTCTCATATTTAGTGGACATACACTAACACTAACACAGCAGACATTTTAAGGGCTATACAGGAGATTATTTTATAACTTTATTCCAGACTTAAAATACAAATGAAAAAGAAAAAAAGAAAAAAATTACCCAAGGCCTAAGCTGCTTACAAATTATACAGTACAAAAGAGAATAACTGAGTAGTACAGCCCTGGTAATTAAACATCAATACTCCCCATACCTCAGTTTCCCAACTTTTCAATGAGGATAATATTGACATCATAATGTGAAGCATCATGAATGCTTATTTTTAGAGATTATCTTTAATACCTTGAAAAGATACTACAATCTCGAAAAGTGAATGACTATAACCAAATCTAATAATTTTGAGGAGAAGATACCTTCTAAGTCATCTAGAGGAAGAAACTGGAGCTGTTTTCTTGGATTGGTTCGTTGTAATGTGGACACAGGAACAGTATCTAAATCATCCAAAAGTATATCAAATCTATTGAATGAAGCAAGTTACTTGTGAGAAAAAAATGTTAACTGATTTTCACTACCTCCACTAGAAAGATGAGCTGGCATCTAGGGAACTCACATATTTACAAATTTTCTTTAAAAAGAGCTGGCCATAAATTTTCTAAAGTTGAAATTTAATGTCTATTTTTAACAGAAAATTGTATTTCCATACTAAACACCTAAGCACTTGCCCACATATTGTCTTTTGAGCTTTATAACAGACTTTTGAAACAAGGAGGGCAGCTATAGAGGGGGAACCTGAGGTTCAATGTGCTTAAGTGAGCTCCCAAGAGCCTGCGAGAGCGAGGTCTGAAGCAGGAGGCAAGGTCTTTCCAAAAGACACACACTGCTGCCCCACTGTAGAGAAGATAGTCCTCTTACAAGCAGGGAAACATGCACCCAGGGCCAGACCCAACCCGTGCAGCCCATTCTCTATATCCAAAAGCTGGACAGGTGTTGAGGTGGTATTTAAATTTTTTCTGCAGTAATGGGCATTGAAGCTAGGGCCTGGAGCATGCTCAGCAAATGCTCTAACGATGAGCTACACCTCCAGCACCTTTTAAAATTTTTTTATTTTGAGAAAGGATCTCGCTAAATTTCATAGGCTGCCTCTGGCCTCAAACTCATGATCCTCCTGTCTCAGCTTCCCAAGTAGCTGGGATTACAGGTGTGTACTACTGCACCTGTCTGGTACTTAACCTCTATTAGTAGCAAGTTTACAAAGTAATCCCAGCACTCGGAAGGATCATCACAAGTTCGAGGCCAGCCTGGCCTACATAGTGAGTTCAAGGCCAGCCTGGGCTACACAACAAGACCCTGTCTCAAAACAAAAAATATAAAAGAAATAAAAACATTTTTTTTGTTTTCATGTATTGTAGTACTTTACTTTTAGTATGATAGTCATATAAATGACAAATCCACAGCGTTCCCGTTGATAATAGAAAAATCAGTGACAGAGGCATCAATCAACATTTTAAAAATCAATTATACTTTATTCTATAATTTTAGAGAACTTACCGATTTGGATTGCTTTCATTTTTGCTAAGTAGATGACTAAATCCTGGGGACAAATTTTCTTTAGGGGATCGCTTTGGACTATACGCCACAGTCACTGGTATTAACATTATCTCTCTTTTTGCTAAAGAAGAAAAAAAAGAAGAAATATTTTCCTTCTGTATGTTATGTTAGCAGAACAGTTTTTCAGGAGAGATTTTTTTAATTTTAAAAGTAATATAATTTCATTGTAAAACGCTGAAAGATAAATAAGAGCATACAAAGTGCAAACAGGATGACCATAATCCTAACATCTAGAGGTAGTCCACTGACATTTTAGTACACGAGACTGTAGTCTTAGCACTCTGGCTCAAAACTGGTTTTTCAGGATTTTAGAAGTAGACTGGAAATAAGACAGAAACATCAGTGTAGCATGAACCCTCCTATAAGACAGGAAATACAGATTCTCCTTAGCTAGTAAAAAAATGGACATTGAGGATACAGAAATTCAATGCCTAAACTTTCAGACAAGCCTGAAGCCAGGTGGAGTGGCACACACCTGTAATCCCAGTGACTCCAAAGTGGGAGGACTGTGAATTTGAGGCCAGAAGTAATAGCTCGTGCAACTTAGTGAAAACCTGCCTCAAAATTAAAAAAATTAAAAAGGGGCTGGGAGTGCAGCTCAGTGGTGGAGCACTTGCTTAGCATGTGCAAGGGCCTAGGTTCAACCACCAGTACGAAAAAAAAAGAGAGAGAGAAAAAAGATAAGTCTATATTTGTTGAAGAGAAAAAGAGACTGAAGCTGAGTCACTGGGATCTAATACAGAAGCATCTTCTCTTTTCAGACTAGTATGAATTAATTTGTTTGAATTAGTGTTTTTAATAGTTGTCTATTCTCTCAAGACATTTTACATGGTATTAGCTACAAACAATTTACTAGACACACAAAAACACTGACTTTGACAAGCTGGGATTTCCTGACGTTCTGTGCACAGTATCTCTGCACTCAAATTTTCTCACTGAACAAGACCCTGCTCAGGGGCCCTGTCCTCAGGGTCCACTAGCAGGGGCTGAGGAGAGCACAAGAGAAACAGGAAGCAGTGCATTGCTCAGATGTCACTCTCTCCAGCCCAGAGATAAACACATCTAGCTCTTACTTGGAATACTGGATTTACGATTAGAAGGTGGTAAAGACGATGATCTCTGTGAGGCAGAACTCTGTCTCTTTTGTCTTTGTTGGGCACATTTCTCTGGGGAACGACCTGAGTTGACTGAAGATTCAGTTTGCGGAAGATTCACTAATTCTGTACATGACAAATGCAAAAAAAAAAAAAAAAGTCAAAACAAATTTGGCTTCAGTTATCTGCCTTTATTACATTTCATAGAGCTCCATCCGGGTTGTAATAATTTGCAAATGCACCATACCAGAATGATAAAAAATGCTTGATGAAAGAAAATGTGGGCGTTTAAAATGAATTCATCTAGCTCCCTGTTTACAACTGGCATTCAAGGTGATTTTTCTGGGGTTTATTTTTAGGAAGCAGGTTACTAATTTATTTACAAGGAGACAATGCTGTGGAGATGCAAAACCTGAGACCTGAGGATAGGATGGGCAGACCTGAGCAAGGAAGCACAGCTCAAAGAAAAAGCAGAGGAAAGTATTGTCAACTTGGACCTGTGGAAAATTATACAGCATTAAAGATATTTTTCTTCCTCTCTACAGATGCTCAGTAACCAAGAAAGGGAAGAAAACTAGGAAGTGTCGCACCTCATTTTATGAACACCAAATGTCTGTCACAATTTCCTGACATGTACAAGTAAGATAAACTGATGAAGACATTTGAAAAATGTCTTGCAGGACGTCATGAGAAAGACTTGGGGATACGGCTCAGTGGCAGATGCTTACCTAGCATGCCTGAGGCCCTGGGTCCATTTCCAGCACCAAATTAAAAAAAAAAAAAAAAAAAAAAATAGGAATAAACAGCCACATAAGCCTTTTTTCCTCCCCTCCTTTTTTCAGTACTAGCGGACTGGGGGTTGAACTCAGGGCCTTGAACATACTTCACAAGTGCTCTACCACTGTGCTGCACTCCCAACTCTTTTTATTTTTTATCTTGAGGCAGGATCTCACTAAGTTATGCACGCTGCCTCTGCCTCTCAATTCACTGAGATTACAGGCCTTTGCCACTGTGCCTGGTGTCACATAAGTCCTTTTTAATAAACAGAATATGCAATTTACTTTATATGAAAGATCTATGTTATACCAGAACTGTGACAAATTATTGATTAGGGGATTCAGTCATCTATGAAATAGGGCTGAAGCAGCAGTATCATCAATGAAGCTTCATTACATTAACTGAGGGATTCATTGTTTACAAAATAATATAAATGGGGGAAAAGGAAAGATACCTATATCTGTCCATATAAAACAAATAAAACAAAATAAGTACTTACTACTTGAGGTGTCCTCCTTCTCTGTCTGGGTGCCCCAACTTTTAAATATTCTTTCTTCATCAAGTTCCTTTAAAGCTTTCATGATTGGTGTGTCTGAAGTCTCTCTTTGTTTTTTAATCAATAAGCTTGTTGGTGAACCTCCAAGTGAAGCATCCTTTTCCAAAGAATGGTACCTTAAATAATAATTGTAACTCTAAGTGCTATGGACAGAATATTTGTGTTTCCCCCACCCAATAAATGTACAGATTGAAGTCTTAATCTTATGTGATGATATTTGGAGGTGGGGTCGTTAGAAAAAAAATTAGGGTTAGACAAGGTCATGAGAGCAGAGTGCCTATAATGGGATTAATGTCCTTACAAGAGAAGGAAACACGAGACCATTCTCTCTAGCACACCACAGTCAGGGCATGCGAGGACACTCAGGAAGAGGGCCCTCCCCAAGACCTCAACTGTGTGAGCACCCTGACCTTGCTCTGGAGAAATGTTGGCTGTTTAAGCCACCCAGTCTATGATAACTTGTTATAGTTAGCCAAGCTAAAACACACAGTCTACTAGAATCATCAGAAGAGTTTACAATTATCTTCCACAACAAATATGTATGTGTTACAATGTGAGCAATTAAAATTAAGCCTACACACAGTAAACCAATTATTCCTGATCCTTTTAACATTCTAGCAGACAGAAACATTCTATTTGTATGGCACCCTGGAAAGCATGGCTGAGCTTGCTCATAGTGGCTCGAGCTATCCCAAAGGTGAAAGGATTATCACCTTGTCCTAACTGCAAGCCTACACTGTGCCCCTGAGCACACATGGGGAAACTTTGAAGATCCCATGAAAGTAAAATATGCTAAAGCATTAGCCTCTCAAAGTAAAAGAAAAATCAGGTCCTCAGGAGCTGGGGGTATAGCTCAGTGGCAGAGCACAGGGCCTTGGACTTGATCCTCAGCATGCACAAGGCCTTGGGCTTGATCCCTAACACTAATAACAAACAAATAAACGAGTCCTCAAAATTAAGATAGTAAAGAATTGAAGAAATGACTGTTGGGCTGAAGAGATGGCTCCGTGACAGAGCACTTGCCCAACATGCTCAAGGATCCAGGGTCAGTCTCTAGTACCATGGAGCAGGGGAAGGAGAAAGAGATGGCTCTTTATATCTTTCTGACCATTTAAAGGCAACTGAGTCTCTAGGAAGACATAAGTGCCAAAGGCCCTGTTTATGAATGTTGTCTTACCCAGGAACACAGGTTTCCTCCCACTGGGTATCCACTTTCCTGTCCTGGCTGTCCAGAGGCTGGCCAGTAAAGATGGAATACTCTGCACCTGGTATCAGCCACTTCCGCCTGCTGACATCAGAGGTTGCAGGTGTGCTACTGGAAGGAGAAATGTTAAGGCATCACAAGGTTTGTACTTCAATTTAGGCATTACAAGTTATGTTAAAACAACTTGCATTCAGGTACTATTTATGTATTTTCACAATGACTTAAAAACCACATATAATAATCTATACTTTAGATTCATGAATTCTATTTTAAGGTTTTAAGAGTCAATTGAACTTCTGAACAGTCCTAAACTGTAGTCAAGATTCAGGTACTCTCAGCTCTCCAGAGCCCCAGCTACTTCCTAGCACCCTCCGCACCCTTTACTCTCCTGGAGTAGCTCAGAGTAAGGAGATGAAGTAGGGGTGCCCTTCTTGTTCCTTCAGCTCAGAGTGTTCAAGACAATTTTCTGCAAAACCAGAAATACTCTCTATCTGCATTGTCCAGTACAGCAGTCCCAAGTCACACCCTGCTACTGGACACATGGAAAGTGGCTATCAAGACTGAAGAGCCAATTTTAACAACATTCATTTGAACCAATTTCAATAGCTGCATGTGGCCATCAGCACAACTGTACTGAGCAGCCCAGTTCTAGATCATCACCTCCTCTGTGTTATTATGAAAACACTACTTGCACCATCCTGTGAGCTCTGGGCCCTCAGCAAAACTTTCAATCTGTCTCTTCTCCATAACCACTGCTACTGTCAGTAGTTAGGCAACTTCAGAGATTGTCCTGGACCTCTGTCCAGGGACTTAATCATCTACTCCTTTGTCCACCTCAAAGGATCTCACTGGCTCATGAAGAAACCAGTACTCCACACTCTTCCCCTGCTCTCCCGCCCATATGTCCAGCGTCACCATAACCGGCTCACAAGTCGTGGCTCTCCCCGCTTCACCAGCTCCTTTATACCTGCTCCAGAGTGCACAGCTGCCACCACAATGACTCATGGCCCTGTCGCCCCTCCTCTCTCACCTCCCACTGCTGCTGCCTGGCAGCAAAACCCCCAGCCTGGTTGACTACTCACTTGCTGTCTCCACTCCCACAGCTGACTTTGCTGGCAGTCACCTTACTGCAGACGCATCGCCACCATCTCCCATGAACACCTGACACTGGGTGGGCCACACACCTTTCCATGCTGGGCAAGCTCCAGTTCCCTCACACACCTGTCCCTCCCTCTTCACTCCCTCAAGCCTCTCATCCCAGCCTTCACTGTGAGGGGACAACAGGCCAGCTTGGGCTATACAGCAAGACCCTGGCTCAAACCCACCCTGCCCCCCAGTAGTATCCTACTTCAAGCTGGAGACATAGGACAGTGCTTGACTAGCATTCCCGAGGGTCTAGGTTCCATTATCAGCACCATTTCAAAAACAAACAAACAGGACAGCTATGCTTATCCTATTTCTTCAAGTAGTTTTTTTGTTGTTCTATATTATGCTCTTAAAATTAATCCATGTTCATAGTCAAGTTCAGGGGTTGGCAAGTTCTTTCCATAAAGGGCTAGACAGCAAACATTTTAGGTTTGAGCAAGCCAAATACCATCTGCCACAACAATTGGACTTTATTGATGCAAAGTCATCCACAGGCAATATATAAATGAATAAGCTTGCATAACTTGGTGAGACCTTGACTCAGTTGAAAAGACAAGGGGACTGCGGTGCAGCTCAGTGGCAGAGCACTTGCTAACTATGCAAAAGATCCTGGGTTCAACCCCCAAGTACCACAAAAACAAACAAACAAACATACATAAAAAATTAAAAAGGGGGCTGGCGGTACAGCTCAGTGGCAACCATGTTCAGCTTTCCTGTACCACGAAAAAAAAAAAAAAAAAAAAAGAAAAACCTTATTCTGTCAATGTATTATCAAGATAATGCTCTAAGATTATACCAAAGTTAATTCTAAAATAACTGAAACAACTAAAACGAAAACACACATAGAACCTAATGCCGATCCATCTCCAGGTCTTTCTGTTAACACAAGAATGAAAAGTTTGGGATTTTAGGGATAAAAGACCTTTTCAGATGTTCTACCTCAGTGTCCTTGTTTTTACAGATAATAAAACTGGGCTCCAAAAAACACAAATGATCTGCTTAAGGTCACACAGTTGGTCAGAGTCAAGAACAAAATACTTTCCAAATTTTCTTATTCTCAACCTGATTCTGTATTTTCCTCATTTTGGCAAATGCGTCTGTGTAAGAACACTGACAATATCCAATAATTAAATTTTAATACCTAAGTTCTGCAAAGATATTTAACCCTGACTCTCTTTATGATTTAAACACACGAGCTTCTCATTTTAATAGAAATGTGCCTCTACTTCTAGCTGCACAGACATTAAGCGAAGTAACTTACTTGGCATGTGAGGGTCTCACAGGAGCTTTAGAATTATGACGAAGACTTAACATATTTTCATGCTCTACTTGCTTCACTTGAGCTTCAAGTTTTGAAATTATTCTAATTCAAAAGGAATAAGATAAATTAAGTACATTTCAACACATTTAAAATAGCTCAACTACAAGTTACCTATTTACCAGTCCCTCCTTAGAAAAGAGGTGACAGGAATTTTCTGTTAATAAACATTTCTCATAATAAAATACCACAATTAAACAAAAAAAAAAAAAAAAAAAGAAAAGGAAAACTCTCCACTAGAAGGATTGACACATTTAAGAATTTGTCTAAGGCTGGGCATGGTCACGCATGCCTGTAATCCCAGCGGCTTGGGAGGCGGAGGCAGGAGGATCACAAGTTCGAGACCAGAGGCAGTCTGTAATTTAGCAAGACCCTGTCTCAAAAAGTAAAAAAAAATAGGCTGGGGGTGCAGCTCAGTGGTACAGCACTTGCAAAGCATGCAAGCATGGGGCCCTGGGTTTAACTCCCAGTACCTCAAAAAAAAAAAAAAAAAAAAAAAAAAAAAAAAAAAAAAAAAAAAAAAAAAAAAAAAAAGAAAAGAAAAAAAATTATATTCCCATGTCAGGGGAAAATTAGGATAATACAAGTTCTCAAACTGCTTAAAAACCCTCAAGAAAAGATTCCATCATTCCCAAAACAGACACAAAAGAGCAATTAGAGGAACAGATTTCTTAGTAAGACAGTTTACCTCTTCAAATCAGAAATATGAGTGTGCGCATCAAGCAATTTGTTCTCAGTTGTATTTAAAGTATCCTAAGAAAATGAAGGAAAAAGTCATGCAACTGAAGGTCAGCATTCAGATGTATCCTTTTACTTTAAAATACATAATCTAAAACTAATCTAAAGCTAAACCAGCTACTTACAAATTATACAATTACTCAATAAGTATGGCATCAACCACAGAACCAATATGAGTAATTCAAGGGGAAAAAAGAGAGAGCACAAAACACTGACCAATGCCAGCAGCTCTGTGTAACAGGTATAGTCCATCGTGCTTTGCTTAATTAGAAACAATCTACTATTGAGATGGATGTATTTGAACCACGAATTTAACTAAACGTTTAGCAGAATGGTAAAACGAACACCTTCAAGAATCAGGCTTCAGATACAATAGGTTTCACTCCTGAACCCGCAGAATCTTTGGTTATCTAGCTGTGTTGGCCATTTCACTAACCTTAAATATCCACAACCCTGTGTTGGACGCAACAGAATTCTTATACCCCGTTTATAGCATTATTATAGGATTTCACTGAATTCAAATGTGTAGTCTCCAAACAGAGCTTTAATTAAGAATTTAGATATAATGAATACACTCAGACAACCCTACAAAAATACTAATACTTTGAAAAGTGAAACTTTATATTTAACAATATTAATTATTTGAGTCTGTATGGTACCTTTTGAACAATTTTATATCATCTCCAATGCAACAGCCATTCAGTAAATTCTTATTAACAAATCTAACAAACTTGTAAGCTAAGTAGGGCAGATATTTGAAAATATATACAACATAATAATATACAAAATATATACAACATAATATATACAAAATATATACAACATAAGTAGGATAAGTAAGTGGTCTAGTTCAAATAGTTATGAGGTGGAGGAAGGGGGAAAAAAAGGAAGAAGGGTTACATATCTTAATTCCAGTTCAATGCTTTAGCCCCTACATGAAATCCAGAACAGAAACCATCACTCATTACCTTCACTCGTCCATGTTCTCTTCCAAGGGACTCATACTCTCCTAAGAGCTACAAGGAAAAACAAAAAATTGCATCACAAAATTAAACATTATAATACCAACGAAGGGACAGTCCCCAAAATAACAGTGTCCTTCAAAAATGCCAGTGTCATGAAAGAGGAAGGTTAAAACAGACTATGTGGTTCTGGTAAAGAGAATCTGATAATTTTTGATATTATTTTTGCAAGCTCCCTTCAAGTATGAAATTAATTAATTGATTGATTGATTTTTGTGGTGCTAGGGGTTGAACCCAAGCACGCTTGTATGCTTTGCAAATGCTGGAACACTGAGCTGCACTTTCACCCTATTTTTTACTTTTCTTTTTTTGAGACAGGGTCTCACTAAATTATGCAGACTGCCTCTGGTCTCAAACTTGCTATCCTGCTGCTTCCATCTCTCCAGCCACTGGGATTACAGGCGTGCACCACCGTGCCCAACCTAAAGTATAATTAATTTACTTACAAATCACATGTGAACCAGACATGGTGGCACTCATCTCAAATCTCAGCTCTTGGGAACCTGAGGCAGGACAATCACCAATTTGAAGCCAGCCTGGGCTACAGGTGAGACCTTGTCTCTAAAAACAAAACAAAAAAAGAAGACACGAAAGGCTGGAGATGGAGCTCACTGGCAGAGCATTGCTCAGCATGGAGGAGGCCCTGGGTTTGATCCCTAGCATTGCAAAACAAAAAACAAAAAACACATGCGTGAGACTTCTGGTTAAAGAAGATTCCTCACAGAATTTTCTCCTATTCATTCTAACATTTTACTAAATTTATAGAAGAAATCAAAGGGAAAACAAAAGAGGTGACAGCAACAAATGAGAGATTTCAGTTAAGTGTCTGTTTTTTGGCAGTACCGGGGTTGAACTTGCACAGGCTAAATAGATAGATGCTCCCCCTCTAAGCTGCATCCCACCCACTCACTAAAAGACCTTTACTATGGGTTTAGCTCAGTTGGTAGAGCTCTGCTCCGCACTCTCTGAAGACCACAAAAATAGGAGAAGGGTGTGGTAATCCACTCCGGAAGCAATCCCGAAAAATTAGCCACTGAAAACCCTATGAGGGTCGCTATGAGTTGATGCAACTCAACAGCACCTAACAACAACTATCAAATAGAGACCAAAAGTGCCTCAGCAGGGTGGAGGGGCTACAACCTCAAATTCTGAACAAGGAAATGCTAGTGAAAGTGGGGTGATTTCTCCATAACCTTGGGGGGGGGGGTTTCACAGCTAGAAAACCCAGGTTCAGAGGTGGACAGAGTTGAAGTACAGGGCTGATCTCAGGAAACTGGTTAAAATTCCCTAAGTAAAGTGCAGTTGTCACTTTGTATCCAAGAGGAATTTGTTCCAAGGCCTCTGTGGATACCAAAATCCAAGGATGCTCAAGTCTCTTATATAAAATGATGTAGTATTTGCACAGAATTTATGCATATCATCCCTATGCTTTAAATCATCTCTATATTACTTATAATGTCTAATACGATACAAACGTTCTGTAAATAGTTGCTCCCTGTATTATTTAGGAGACAATGACAAAGTAAAAAAAAAAAAAAGTCTGTATGTGTTCAGCACAATTGTTTTCCCCAAACATTTTCAATTTGTGGTTGGTTGAATCTGTAGGTGCAAAACTCCTGGACTGGGAGGGCCACCTGTACTTGGAACTCAGGATCCCCTTCCTACCCCACACACTAGTGGGCTGTTCAGTCAGGTGACAGGACAAAGGAGAAACTGAATGGGAGAAAAACGGAGCTTGGGAAGCTGAAGAAAAATCGAGGAGACAAGCTAAGGATTAAGTAAAAATCTTCTCAAAAAACTTGACTTCTTTCTCCTCTGCTACCACCAGGACCCAGGAAAGAGACTGGAAGACTTTTCTTTAGGAAAACATGCAGGGGTGTGGGGGGAAGGGAGACCTCTATGTATTTACATCCAGAAATTCCCTAACAAAGGAGCTGGTAAATCAGTCTACAATTCAAATGAGTGAAGGCAACCAAGAAGTTAGTCAGTCCCCTCTGTGCACCCAGAGCATTTCAACAGCTTTTTATTGCCTCACTTTTTAAATGAGAGCCTGCAAAAGAACCAACATTTGAAAATAAGCATTAACTATGAAACAGACTTCAAAGCAAAATGAAATATTAACTCAAAAGAAATTAGTGGATAAGACCAAAGAAATCATCAAGACATAATTCCTTCAAAGAAATAACAATACCTTAATAAAACAAGAACAGAAAGCTATCAAAAATGAGCAATCAGAAAAAAAGAAAGGCCTGTAAGCTAGACATGGTGGTATATACCTGTAATCTCAACACTCAGGAAGGTGGAGGCAGGAGTTCAAGGCCAGCGTGGGCTACACAGTAAAACCCTGCCTTAAAATTGCAATGCAAAACAAAACGCTAAAAAAGAATGTTAATTTAATATTAAGACCAGAAGATAAAGAACCAAGAGACCAGTCTAGATGAAAACTAAAACATAATTAAGTCTTAGAAAATAAACTATGCAATATAACACGCTGGCAAAAGTTCCATAAAAAGAAAACAGAGAAAACAGAGGTAGAAAACTAATGGGAAAATAACATTTGCAAATTCTGTAGAACTGTAGGACATTAATACTCAGGTTTGAAGAAGCTGTGTCCCTAAACAATGAATGAAACAAAGTCCTATATCAAAGCATATTGTTATGAAATTTCAGAATACCAAGAATAAAAGATAGTTAAAAAGAAAACTTCCAGAAGGAGAAGAAAAAGAATCATATTCAAAAAGAATAGGAAAGATACAATGTATGATCTTTGATTGGATTCTAGATTAAAAAGCAAAAGACATCTATAAAAGATATTTACACAACTGGGGAAATGTAAATATAGACTATTCATTAGATACTAGTATTTTATCAGTAATAAATCTACACACACCTCTCCTTCCCCCAGCCCCCGAAGGACTAAATACACAGCTTTGTGCTACACAAGTGCTCTACCACTGACCTACAACCCTAGCTCTAATATTAAACTTCCTGAGGACAAAAGCTGTATTGAAGTGATGTGGAAGAGCACCCTCAGGAGATCTCTGCTGTGTACCTGAGGCCAAGTCACCACAGTGTCTGTAATTCTCTCACACAATCCTGCAAGCTGGAGAACTCATCTCACTGTCAGAGCACATGTGTAACATATCTGAGGACCTGAGTTCAAGCATTGGCACAGAAAAAAAAAAAGTTCAGCAAAAGAGAGAAGTATGTACATCTAAAGATGTAAAGTAAACATGTAAAATGGTCACACTTGGTGTTTCCAGGTAGAGAAAATACAGGAGTTGTGCTGGGGAGGTAGCTCAGTGGTAGAGCCCTTGCCTCGCATTCATGGGAGGCCCGGCGTTCTGTTCCAAGCACCCCCCACCCCCCCACACACACACGCAAAGACGACGCGTAAGTTTTCATTGTATTACTTTTACAATTTTTCTGTAGGCTTGAAACTTTTAAAATAAAAAAAGGTGAAAAAAGAAGGGAAAAAAGGCATGGAGATGGTGTAAGGAAGAGAATCAGTCACCTCACAGAGAACATAAAACAATGGGACAAAGTCTTCAAAATCTGAAGAAAAAAGCTGGGCGTGATGGCGCACGCTTGTAATCCCAGTGGCTCAGGAGGTGGAGGTGGGAGGATTGCAAGTTCGAGACCAGAGGCAGTCTGTGTAACTTAGTGAGACCCTGTCTCAAAAAGTAGAAAAAATGGGCTGGGGGTGCAGCTCAGTGGTCCAGCACTTGCAGAGCATGCAAGTGCAAGGCCCTGGGTTCAACCCCCAGTACCACCAAAAAAAAAAAAAAAAAAAAAAAAAAAAAAAAAAAAAAAAAAAAAAAAAAAAAAAAAAAAAAAAAAAAAAACTGAAGAAAATGAACATTAGAATCCTATACTTACCAAAGGACATGCAAGGACCTAAATCTTCATCCAGCAGAATTATACATACTGCTAAAAATTCAGGAAATAATATCAGCACACTATCTAGAAGTATGGGCTGGGATTTAGCTCAGTTAGTAGAGCGCTGTGCTGCAGTCTCTGAGGTCCCGAGTTCAATTCCCAGCACCACAAAAATGGGAGAAGGACTTGGCAATCTCCCAAGGCAATCCCAAAACAGCCACTGAAAACCCTATGAGGGTCGCTATGAGTCAGATACCGACTCGACGGCACCTAAAACAACAACAGTCTGGAAGTATAAAGGAGGAAAACCTAACAAATGATGTAAAATGCCATTTTGTTTTCAGTACTAGGGGACTGAACCTTGGGCCCTGCATATACCTTGCAAGTGTTCTACCACTGAACTGCATCATTAGCTCCTTTTCAAATTCTTTATCTTGAGGTCTCGCTAAACTGCGTAGGCCGTCTCTGGCCTTGAACTTGCGATCCTCCTGCCTCCTGGCTCACTGGGACTATAGGTATGCGCCACCACATCCAGCAGATGTAAAAAGCCTTAATAAAAATATATACAGGTATAATATTTGTTGTCTTGATGATTTAAATAGATTTAAACCACACTCATGTTACATATGGGAAGACTCAATACTGTCTCCTTTTTTGTGTGTGTGTGTGACTGGATGTCACTTCATAGCTCAGGCTGGCCTGGAACTTGCTATGTAGACCAAGCTGGCTTGAAACTCATGTTCAGTACTGCCTCCAGCTTTAGCCTCCCAAGTGCAGGAATTGCAAGCGTGCACCATCACACCTGGCTGTCTCCAAATTAATCTACAAAGTCAGTGCAATTAAAAACAAAAGCACGGTTTTCCATGAAATGTGACAAGCTGGTAATAATATTTATATGAAACAAAACAGAGCCAAGAACAGACAAAATAACTTTGGAGAATTAAAAACAAGGGGCTGGGAATGTAGCTCAGTGGTAGAGGGGTGGAAGCGCCAGCCCTGCGGGTGTGAGGTCCTGGGTTTGATCGCCTGCATCTCACACACACACACATACACACACACCCCAGTAAGAAAACAAAATAAATCAAAACTTCTTACAAAATGCTACTGATCCAAATGATGTGGTTTCAATAGAGACAAACAAAACAAACAAACACCAAAAAATTCCAGACCAGTAGGATGGACTCAAGAGCTCCAGAACAGATTTGCATGAGAAGGAAACAGGCAACAAAAGTCAGTAAGGAAAGGCTATACTCTATTAAGAACTGCTTAACAATCTGAGAGGAAAAATGCAAAATTCTACCTCACACCACATAGAAGATAGAATTGTGGGTAGATTAAAGGCTTAATTGTATAAATTTTATAATTTTAGGAAGCACTCTACCCACAGAGCTAAATCCCAGCCCACATATTAAATACAAAATGGAAAGCCTGGAGGTACAGCTCAGTTACAGTGCTTGCCTAACAAGCCTGAGACCCTGGGTTCAATCCCCAGTACCACAAAAAGGAAAAAACAAAACTGTATTCCTTAAAAATATCACAAATCAAAAAGCAAGTCACAGGCCAAGAGAATATAACCACAATACATATAACCATGCCTGCAGCCATAGCCCTGTGGCATCTGATCCCGTCAGATCTTGGAAGCTAAGCAGGGTCAGGCCTGGTTACTACTTGGATGGGAGACTGCCTGGGAACACCAGGTGCTGTAGGCTTGGGAGAAGGACCCGGCAACCCACTCCCAAAAATCAATCCGCCATTGAAAACCCTATGAACAACAGAGAAGTACTGACAATAGTGTTTTGCCTGTTGTACACAGGGTCGCTATGAGTTAGATACCGACTCCACGGCACCTAACAAAAACAACAACATGTACCCATTTCATATTACTCGTCATGGCAAAAATTCAGAGGTTTGACAATACCTAGCACTGGAAATAATTTAAAAAATAAGAATTCTTGGCTGGGCACCATGTGCATCCTGTAAATATAGCACCTCAGCGGGCTAAGGCCAGAGGCAGGCTGCACAGCTTAGCAAGACCCTGTATCAAAATAAAAAATAAAAAAGGGGGTTGAGGCATAGGTCAGTGGTAGAACACGTGCCCATATATGTGAGGCACTAGCTTCAGCCTCCAAGTACTGCAAAAAAGTAATGATATAATTACAGTAAGAATTCTTATACCACACTGGTAGAAAAATAAACCGATATGACCATTTCAGAGAGCAAATCAGCTGTATCTAATAAAGAAAACAATGTTCACATTTGCTGTCCCAGCCATTGCGCTCAAAGAGAGAGAGAATCTGGTGAGACTGTATTTCCCAGTAATGGCCACAGAAGTACGTCAAGTACCACAAGTTCCTGCAGAATCCTGCTAAGCCCCCTCAAGAGGGAGTATCTACCTATCCTCCCCTTGAATCTATGCAGGATTTTGAGATTCTATAAAAAACAGAACATATCTCAGTGATTTAGGAGGCTGAAGCAGGGGAGTCCCAAGTTCAAGAGCAGAGGCAGCCTGCAGAACTTAGTGAGACTCTGTCTCAAAATGAAAAACAAAACAGTCTAGGCCACGCACAGTGGTGCATGCCTATAATCCCACAGTCTGAGGCAGGAGGGTGACGAGTTTGAAGTTAGAGGCAGCCACAGTTTAAATATGAAATGTCCCCTGTAGCATCATATGTTTGAATACTTGGTCCCCAGCTGGTGGTGCTATTTTGGAAGGTTATAGAAACTTCAGTCAGAAGTAGGTTGCTGGGTGTAGGTCCTTAGAGGTATTATCCCTGGCTGCTGCTTGTCACTCTCTGCTTCTTGGTTGGCCATGAGTGAACAGCGTCCCTCCACCACCTGCTCCCACTGCCATGATGTCCTGCCCAAGTACTGGGACCAAACAAACATGGACTAAACCCTCTGAAACTGTGAGCCAAAATAAATAATCTCTCTAGGTTGCTCTCAGGTATTTTGGTCATTCCAATGCAAAAGTAACAGACATAGTAATGATGCTCATTAATAGCAACAACAAACTGTCAACCCGAAGTGGAAGATCCATACAATGGACTAGAATAAAGGAATGAAAAGAAATGAACTAGTGAGCTGGGGGTTTAGCTCAGTTGATAGAATGCCACTCCGTCATTCCGTACTTCCCAAGGACCCAGGTTCGATCACCAGCACCACAAGTATGAGAGAATGTACCCAGCAACCCACTCCTTAAACAATCCCTTAACCACCAGCCACTGAAATTCCTAGGAATAGCAGGGAAGCACTGACACAACACCTATAACAACCACGAAGGGGAGCACTATATTTATAAAAAGAAAAAAAGAAATGAACGAGTGTTAATCTACATACCCACTTGGATAAATCCAACAAGTAAAAAAAGCTAAATAGTAAATACAGTATGATAATATGTATAAAAACTTTTAAGACATAGTAAAGAAATAACAATAATTAAGGACACATATACATGTGAAGACAGACAGACATAGGAATGGTATTTACACAATTTAGGTCATTTACTCCCAGGAAGGCAGAGGCATCAGAAAAGGGCACACAGGGCACTTCAACTTTATCTTACTTAAGACAGTTTCTAGGTATTATTTTTTTGTTATACTTTTTTTTTTTTTGGTAGTACTAGAGGATGAACCCAGGGCTTCATGCTTACCAGGCAATACTCCACCATGGAGCTGGCTCCGCAGACTTTTTATATTTTTTATTGTTTTCTGAGACAAGGTCTTGCTAAGCTGCACAGGATGCCTCTGGCCTCAAACCTGCAATCCTCCTGCCTCAATCTCCCAAGTAGATGGAATTAGGCATGGGTCATGGCACCTATTATATTATTCTTTATGTCTTTTTTATACAGCTGAAGTATTTCAAATATAAATGTTTAAATAAAATGAATAAATAAAAGCCAAGTGTAGCAACATAGTGAATCTCAAAAACAACAGTGTCAGAAAAAAATAGGGGGTAGAAGGATATATGTAGTCTAATTCATATATAATTTAAGAACATACAAAATATTATAAGCATATATTGTACACAAACATGCATATGTAGCAAAATCAAGAAGAAAAGCATGGGGAAAACAAACAGCACATTTAGCAAAGGATGGGAGAGGAAGGAATAGGAAGGTGTTTCAACTGTATCTACAGCTGGCTAGTTGATGAATATTACTGTTATTATTCTGTATATTCTTCCATATGCCTGAAACATTTGCCATAAGTAACAAATCAGTGTTATCATTGGCTGCATTAATATAAGTTCAGCTTGAAACAAACCTAGCTGACCTTTGCTGATTTTTGCTACTCAAACATCATTATGGGTTTTGGAATAACTAGAAACGATGACATTCCAGTAGCAATGAACATATTTGGTGCCAGACCTTAGTGTCTAAATATCATTTTCTAGTAAAAGATACAAAGGCTCCATGGAAAAAATGACTGACTCTAGTACCGCAAAAAAAAAAAAAAGAAAAATGACTGACCCTAGGGATGCAGCTGCAAAAGAATAAGATGAGCCTAGAACATCTTGCTATGTGAGAAAGTTCAGCAATGCTCAGAGAATGGCAAGAAAGAGCCACAAGGGCAAAGGAGCCAGCCTGACGCATCTCCACTGGTCAAACTTGGTGCAAAGTGAGCATCAAAATAACTACACAGTAAAAAAGAACCCTAAGTCACAGAATAAAATAAGAACCCATGAATCCACTGATATAAATAACCATAGGAAAAAAGAGAGCTTCTCTGTTCAGCGCAACGTGGGAGGAATAACAGAATTAGAAAAAACAGCATGGTCATCACTTGTTTGAGGCAAGACTCTTCAAAAGCAGCTAAAACTAGTGGGTGAAAGTTTGATGAGAAAAAAGACATTCACACATTCTAAATTATCTCCTCACAAGATATTTATTAAGTTGGGTGTGGTGGCACACACCTTTAACCCAATAGACTCAAGAGGCAGAGGCACGAAGATCACAAGTTCCAGGCACCCTGCGCAACTTAGTGAGACTGTCTCAAAACAAAAAAATAAAAACACTGCTGAGGGGGCAACTCAGTGGTAGAGCACTTGTCTCGCATGTGCCAGGCCCTGGGTCCAATCCCCTAGAGGAAGGGAGGGAGGAGGAAAAGTAAGGAAAAGAGGGAAGATGGGAGGGAGGAAAGGAAAGGAGGAAGGAAAGGGAAGGAAAGAAGACAACTCAATGCAATATCTAATTCTAGATTGGATCTTGGCCAAGAGAAAGTGGTTTTTTGGTAAAAAGCACATTAGTAGGATAATTTTCAAAAACTATATAAAGTCCACAGATAAAAACTACTATATCAATGCTAATCTAATTTTGCTGTGGTTACATAAGAGACTGTCCTAATTTTTAGGAAATAGTCCCTGAAGTATTCAGAAATAAAGTTGTATTATATTTCTAACTTCCTCTCAAATAGTTTAGCAGAAACTTTCTAATTATGTGTAGCGAAACACACATATATTGCAAAACGTTAACATTAGGGGAATCTCACTGAAAGGTATATGGAAATTATGCAATTTTTGCAAATTTCTGTAAGCACAATTATATAAAGTAAAAAAAAAAGTAGTTTTAAAAACAATGAGTTTGTGGATTCACACACTAAAATAATACTATGAGAGCACACAAATAAGAACAGTAATAGAGCCATGTAAAGTTCTAATCGGAGTGCTTACATATCCTGCCTCCTCCAACACCTAAAATGATAGTAAAGGGATAAAAATACAGAGGGCTCATTGATAGCATGTGCTGAAAATGGCACTTTATCTCTATGGTCTTCCTTTTCAACAACCTATAACCCCAGGCTAACAATGGGGGAAATAAAACTAGACAAATCCCAAGGAACATGCTACAAAATCCCTGACTGCTCGAAACTGTCAAGGTCATCAAAAACAAGGACAGTCTGAGAAACTATCACAGCCGAGAGCAGCCTAAAGAGACAGAATGACTGCCAAGCTTAGTGGCGCACGCCTGTAATCCCAGTGACTCGGGAGACAGAGGCAGGAGGATTGCAAGTTCAAGACCAGAGGCAGTCGCCTGTGTAATTTAGAAAGACCCTTTCTCAAAAAGTAAAAAAAAAAAAAAAAGGACTGGGCGTGCAGCTCAGTGATATGCACTTGCAAAAAATGCAAGCATGAGGCCCTGGTTTCAACTCCCTATTATCGCAAAAAAAAAAAAAAAAAAAAAAAAAAAAAAAAAAAAAAAAAAAAAAAAAAAAAAAAAAAAAAAAAAAAAAAAAAAAAAAAAAACTAGGAAATCTGAGTAAACCATGGAGTTGCCCTAACAATGCTGTATCAACTTGCAGCATAGGTACCAGACTAATGTACGATGTTAATAGGGAAAACCAGGTGCAGGGTATATAGGAACCCTCTGTGCTATCTTCTCAAGTTATTGAAAACTGTTCTAGAAAAATGCAGTATTACTTTTTAAAGTATAGGGTCACAAGGACAAAGGGCATGGGAAAAAATAACAATACATGAGATATTAAAGTTTTAGAAACACAGCAAGAAAACCTGAAACACAAGTATCTCTGGAAGAGGATGAGGGGAATCAAATGAATTCAGGCCACAGAACCCCGTGGAGCCTCAGGAAGGAAAAGCAGCCAGGATTCAGGAGGCTGAGAGGAGGGGGCTGTTCATCATGCGTACCAGACCCTCCCACCTTCTGTGCAGCCGGGTGATGAAGAGACACTAGCTGCAATAGAGGGCAGGGAAAAGGTATACCACGCATAAAATAGAGGGCATAAGTTAAGGTTCTTGTCTGAAAGCCTTCCTACCCTCCCAGCTGGCTCCTGGACACAAGTGTTCATCCAGGCTTGTTCCTTTCCAGGTGGGTGACAGGTAAAGTTGTCTCTAAATAGACTGGCCCAAGAGAACAGATCTAAGGAACTGAAACAGCTCTCCACATCAAAACAGTGGGTCTCCTGCTTCATCCCCTAAGACAATGCTCACCAGTTAATCACCCCTGCCATACAGAAAAAGCCCTATGATACAAAAACAAAAACAAACTTCTACCATATAGAAAAAAAAGCCAACTGTGGTAATAATCTCAGCACTCACTGAGTCTGAGGTAGGAGGATCATAAGTTCAAGGCCAGCCTGGGCTACATATTGAGACCATAAGACCCTATCACTGTTATTGTATACACTTCCCCCTCAAACAACCAAAGGTATTGGGAGGAATAGAAAGCAGTGCTGGAAACAAAAGTAAATTAAACAAACAAGGATAGCAGCCTCAGTGAAATAAGATGTTGCATCCATGAAACTGAAATAGTATGGAAGTTCAAAAGATACAACTAAAAAAAAGGAAAAAGGAAAAAAAGGATGGAAAAAATAAAAATTTAAATAGAAAGGGTGGAAAATAAAGTTGAGGAATGTTTTTTTAAAAAGTAGAATAGTGCCTGGCATAGTGGCACACACCTGTAATCCCAGCAATTTGGGACGCAGAGGCAAGAGGATCACAAGTTCAAGTCCAACAACTTTGCAAGACCCTATCTCAAAATAAATAAATAAATAGGACGAGGGTACAGCTCAGTGGCGGAGCACTTGCAAAGTATGTGCAAGGCCCTAGGTTCAACCCCCAAATGCTCTTAAAAAGAAAAAGCAAAGAGGTAAAAATAATAGAAAACAGTCTTTAAAATTAGAGAATCAGACTGACAGCAAACATCTGCCTAGCAAGAATTCTGAAAAGAGGGAACCGAGAAAAAACTAGAAAAGAAAACAAGATAATCCCCAGAGTCAGAGTCCCTCAGGTGCCCTGCAAAACAATGACAAAAAGACTAAGCACATCATTGTGGATAGCCTCCCAGGGAGGTAGAAGTGTCAGGCACTAACTGAAAAAACTAACTAGAGAAGGCGTGTCCTACCTGCAGCCCACCCACCTGGATAGCTAGTAACATGGCCCCACAAAACCTTTCAACATTATGTATTTTTGCCATTTATTTTCTTCATGACCCCCCTTATTATATATATGCACTAACTTGTTGTTGTTAGGTGCCGTCGAGTCGGTATCCGACTCATAGTGACGCTCTGTACAACAGGGGAGACACTAATGTCAGTGCTTCTCTACCGTTCATAGGGTTTTCAATGGCAGATTGATTTTTGGGAGGGGGTTGCCAGGTCCTTCTCCCAAGCCTGCAGCTTCTGGTGTTCCCAGGCAGTCTCCCATCCAGGTACTAACCAAGGCCCAACCCTGCTTAGCTTCCAAGATCTGATGGGATCGGATGCCACAGGGCTACGGCTGCAGGCCATGCACTAACTATATTATATAATTTACAGGCAGCCCATGGGAGTTCCTCTTTACTCAATGCAGCCAAAAGGTTGGATGCCCTTGGATTAGACCAACAAACAATGCAACTGAATTGCTACAAGCTACACTACCAGCCCTGCTTTTCACCTGAGATTTTAGTAATCTTTTTCATGTGTTGCATTCATGACAATAAAAGGAAGATGCAGCATATCTGAGGCTAACAGGAAGAAAATGTCAAGCTTAAATACTTCCAGATTATATATGTGTCATAATAAATAATCTTTAAAAAGATATTAAGAAAAACTTAGCAAGCCAGATGTGGGGGCACATGCAGGAAGACTGCAAGTTCCAGGCCAGCCTGGGCTACATAGCAAGAGCCTGTCAAAAAAAAGAGAAAGAAAGAAAGAAAGAAAAAGAAAGAAAGAAAGAAAGAAAGGACGGACGGACGGACGGACGGAAAGAAAGAGAGGGAGGGAAGGAGGGAAAAGAAAAGAAAAGAACACAACAGAACAGAACAGAACTCAGGAAAAAATATACAACCTGAGACCTAATCCAGTATCAATTAATATTGTTGTTAGGTGCTGTCGAGTTAGTGTCTGACTCAAAGTGACCCTAAGTACAACAGGCAAAACAGTATTATTAGTATGTCTCTGCTATTCATGGGGTTTTCAATGGTGGATTGATTTTGGGAGTGGGTTGCCAGGTCCTTCTTCCAAGCCTATAGCACCTGGTATTCCCAGGCGGTCTCCCACCCAAGTACTAACCAGGTCCAACCCTGCTTAACTTCTGAGATCTGACAGGATCAGATGCCACTGTGGTAGAGCTGCAGGCCCATCAATTAATATTATGTGAATCTAAATGTTAAGTGAAATTAAATCAAACAGAAAATTTTCAATAAAACCTGCTTTAAAGGTTGGGAGTATAGCTCAGTGGTGGCACACTTGCCCAGCAGGGATAAGGGCCTGGGTTCAATCACCATCACTGGGGAAAAAAATAGCAAAGCACCAGGCATGATAATACACACCTGAAATCCCAGCACTCAGGAGGCTAAAGCAGGAGGATCACAAGTGAGGCCAGACTGGGCTACATAGCAAGACCCTGTCAAAAACAAAAAACAAACAAACAACTAAAACAAAAAAAATCTACTGTAAATCCGGCTCACAGCCTTTTACCCTGCCAGATATAGATGCTATAATAGCTCAAAAATTGACCTGCTAGAGTTAGAAAAGTGTGGGAGTAATGCCATCCTTTTAACACTCTGACTTCCTGCTTCAAGACAAGACCCAACCACCTCCATCAGGAGGGTATGAATCAGAACCCTTAGCCTCAGCAGTTACTTCAAATCAAAATAAACATGGAAACAGTCAAAATAGCTTGAAAGAGTACAATAACTAATTAGATTACTTTTAGCCAATCATGTCATTAAGTTTCATTATTTGTTCCTTACATCTTGAAACATTTTGCTTTCTTGTTTTAGTCTGGTTTCTTTATCATCTGAGAGTTTGTAAGCATTCTCAAAGGCTGCTTCTACATCCTGCAGTCTAGATTTCAGCCGAATGATGGTGTTGTCTTTTTCTTTATTGCTTGTACGCATCTCCTCAATTCGTTCCTGCAAAATTTTGGAGGCACTGCTGGCTGCACTGAAGCGTTCTCTCAAATCACTCTACAAAATAAAGCCAAAGGTAAATTATTTTAAATGAAAATGATACCCCAATTAATTAGTAAATTATAGGGACTAAAATATGAAAATAAGGCCAGGCACCGTGGCACATGCTTATAATCCTAGCAACTCAGGAGACGGAGGCAGAAGAATCACAAGTTCAAGGCCAGAGGCAGCCTACATAATTTAGCAAGACCCTGTCTCAAGAAAAACAATTTTTAAAAAGAGCTGGGGGTGCATCTCACTGGTAGAGCTCTTGCAAAGTATGCACCAGGCCTAGGGATTAGCCAGTACCCCAAAACAAACAAACAAACAAACATAAAAATAGGAATAAATTAATATTTTGATATATGTTGGGATGGAGTCTAGAAAGAATTACTCTAGCCATGTACCATGAGCAAGTTCAAGGGGAGAGGAAGCCTGTGCAACTCAGGAAGACCCTGTCTCAAAATAAAAAATTTAAAACAGAAGCTGGGGGATGCAGCTCAGTGGGAGAGCACTTGCCTAGTATGCATGAGACCCTGGGTTCAACCTCAAAGTACTGAAAAAAAAAAAAAATCTACTGTAGTAGAATAGTTCCATGAAATTAACATTAAGATAGAGACTGAAAACTACTGTTTAGGGCAGGATGATTCTGGGACTCCCTAAGACAGTAATGTGCGTGGATCACCTGAATGAGGAAAAAGTAATCACAGTATCGGAGAAATTATCCTGAAAGCTGTTGTTAGGTGCCATAGGGTCAGTGTCCGACTCATAGCAACCCTATGTACAACAGGTGAAACACTATTGTCGGTGCTTCTCTGCTATTCACAGGGTTTTCAATGGCTGACTAGTTTTTGGGAGTGGGTTGCCAGGTCCTTCTCCCAAGGCTGCAGCAACTGGTGTTCCCAGGCAATCTCCCATCCAAGTACTAACCAGGCCCGACCCTGCTTAGCTTCCGAGATCTGACAGGATCGGACGCCACAGTGGTATGGCTGCAGGCATTCTGAAAGTATACAGCTAAAATTTGTTGCCCAGTATTATTATTTGGGAGGAGAAGCACTTTTTACCCTATTCTTTCACTATGAAAAACAAAATCAAAACCACATCTGATATGTTAAGATTCATTCAGCAATTATTTCTGGAATACTCAGTAGGTGCTAGACACTAGGGTGCTATGAATGTAAGGTTAAAGCCAAGCACAGTGGTGCCTGCCTGTAGTCCCACCTACTTTGGAGGCTGAGTGGTAGAATTACCTAAGTCCAAGAGTTGGAGAGCAGCCTGGGCAACAGAATAAGATCCCATCTCAAAACAAGATTAACAAGAAAGATAATAATCCTAACTTCATGAAGTTTACAGTTTAGGAGGGGACAAAAATAACTAAAAAATGCATCAAAGGGCTGCAGGTGTGACTCAGTGGTAGAGTGCTTGCCTAGCATTCATGAGGACCTGGGTTCCATTCCCAGCACTGGAGGGGTGGGGAAAGCATCAAAGGCCAAAACAATGTATGGAACAAAACCGGCACTTTTCACCAGAATTTTGTTTACAAGAATAATATAAAAGTGCTAGGCCTGGTGGCACACACCTGTAATCTCAGCAACTTGGGATATAGAGGCAAGAGGATAACAAATTCTAGACCAGAGGCAACCTGAATATTTTAGTGAGAACCTAAGAAAAAAAAATTAAAAAGAAAAAGGGGCTGGGTTGCAGTACAGTTCTCGAGTGCTTGCAAAAACATGGACAAGGCCCTGGGTTCAGCACCTCACTACTGCATTAAAAAAAAAAAAAAAAAAAAAAAAAGAATAAAACTTGGCGTGCATGGGACAAAAAAAGTAACGCAAAAAATTTATGCATTCCTAGCTATATACTCAAAAAAACCAGAAACGTGATCGTATGAAATCTTGTACAAAGGGCTAAGAGTGTAGCTCAGTGACAGATCATGCTTGAAGCCCTAGGTCCAATCTTTGAAAAGAGAGATAGAAAGATAGACCTGTACATAAACATTCACAGTGATACCACTCATAATATTCAAAAGATAGAAATAACTTAAGCATCCATCATCACTTGATGAACAAAATATTATGTATCCATATGATGGAATATTGGCCTACAGCCATATCACTGCGGCGTCCAAACCCGTCAGATCTCAGAAGCTAAGCAGGGTCAGGCCTGGTTAATACCTGGATGGGAGACAGCCTGGGAACACCAGGTGCTATAGGCTTGGGAGAAGGACCTGGCAACCCATTGCCCAAAAATCAATTCACACTGAAAACCCTATCAATAGCAGGGAAGCACTGACAATATTGTTTCGCCTACTGTACATAACGTTGCTATAAGTCAGACACCAACTCGAGGACACCAAACAACAACATGATGACATATTAATCAACCATGAAAAGGAATTAAATACTGATACATGCTACAACATAGATGAAACTTAAACCATAAGGGAAATGACCCAGACACAAAAGACTACACAATTATGATTCACTTACATCAATGTCCAGAATAAGCAGATCCATAGAGAAAGGAAGAGTATTTGTTGCTAGGGTCTGGGGAGATGGGTGGGACTGATGGCTAAGGGAGATGGAGTTTCTTTTTGACTGAGGAAAATGTCCTATAACAGACTGCGGTAATGGTTGCACAACTCTGAATATGCTTAAAGAAAAAAAGCCACTGAATCCTACACTTGGAAAGGGTAAATTTCATGGTAGGCCATGACATCTCAATTAAAAAATAAAATTTTTTAAAGGATAAAAGTTGCTAGTATATGAAGCTGGCAGCACCAAAAATACAAATTTACTTAGACATCCTTAAGGAGAAGAAAAACATGGAACAAATGTTATCATAAAGCTATTCACTTGTCTCTCAAGTTTTTTTTTTGTGTGTGTGTGTGTGTGTGTGGTACTGGGGGTTGATCACGGGGCCTCACGCCTGCATGCTTTGCAAGTGCTGGACCACTGAGCTGCACCCCCAGCCCTTTTATTCTTTTCCTTACTTCCTGAGACAGGGTCTCACTAAGTTATATAGACTTCCTCTAGTCTTGAACTTGCAATCCTCCTGGCTCCACCTCCCAAGCCGCTGGGATTACAGACATGTGCCACCACGCCCAGCTCACTGGTCTCTCAATAAGGTTTGTAAACATTAAGCCACTAGACTCACCAGGAAAAAAAAAGTACTTACCACTTCTTTTTCCAGTAAGTTATTCTTACTTTCAAGTATTCTCACTCGACTAGTAGCTTCATTCAAAGCGCTATCTAATTGGCCACATCTGAAAAACATAATTTTAGTTTCAATTAGAAGATAAAATCATTGCCCTTAAAAGTATTACATAAATCAACCTGACTCACCAATATGTAGTATAAACCAACTTCTCCAATGTTAGCAAAGACCCAGGATGCCACTTTAGTAAAATATATCCCAAAGAATCTGATGATAGTCTAGCACCTAGAGAAAAATAACAGGCTAAAATAACAATATGTAAAGATCCCTAAACCAGGTGCTAGGATGCATGACTGTACTCCTAGCAACTAAAGTGGCTGAGGCAAGAGACTTGCAGATTCAAGGCCAGAGGCAGCCTGCACAACTTAGCAAGACTCTGTCTCAAAATATAAAATAAACAAGAGGCTGGGGGTGCGGTTCAGTAGGAGAACATTTGCCCAACATGTGCAAGGCCCTGGATTCAATCCCTAGTACTGGGGAAAAAAAAATTTTAAAGTCCCTAAAAAATGTCAAGTGGGGCTGGGAGGGTAGCTCAGTTGTAGAGGGCATGAATGAGACGCTAGGATAAATTCCTAGCACGGAAAAAGGAAGGAAGGAAGGGAGGGAGGAAAGGTGAAAAAAAGGTTCAAATAGACATTACACACTCATGTCCACAGGAGCACTGCAAAGAAGTGGAAGCACGCCAAGTGTCCTTTAACAGATAAACAGGTAAACAAAATATGGCATATGCATACAATGGATTATTGAATCTTAACAGAGAACAAATATCTGATACATGGTATAACATGGATAAACCTTGAAGACATCCTGAGTGAAATAAATTCGTCACAAAAGGACAAATACTGTATGATTTCACTCACATAAGTAGTCAAATTCAGAGAGAGACAAGTGGTTGCCAGAGGCTCGGGGAGAGGCTAACAGGCAGTTATTGTTTAATGAATAGAGTTGCAGTTTTGCAATATGAAAACAGTTCTGGAGATGGATGGTGTGTTTGCACAACACTGTGAACATACTTAAGCCACTGAACTATACACATAAAATGGTAAATTTTATTATATATAACTTAAAAATTAAAAAATTTTAAAGCAAGATAGAGATTGTTGTTGTTGTTATGTCAGGTCAGATCTGACTCATAGCAACTGTATGTACGACAGATGAAACACTCCCTGACACTATGCCATGCCCAGCACTATTGTCAGTGCTTCTCTGCTATTCATAGGATTTTCAATGCCTGGTTGGTCTTTGGGAGTGGATTGCCAGGTCTTTCTACCAAGTCTACAGCACCTGGTATTCTCAGGTGGTCTCCCATCCAAGTACTAACCAGGCCTGCCCTGCTTAGCGTCCAAGATTTGATGGGATCGGACACCAGGGTGACAAAGTACTTGATCACAGTTATGAAAAAAATCTATATACACAGTCATGCATTTTACAGTTTGCAACTTTAAGCTTGTGTGCACTGATAACATTGGGGAATCATTTCTCCGGTTCTAAATGACCGCAACTTCTTACTTAGTTTTCACTGTCCTCTGTAACACATAGCTTTATACCTTAAGTCACATCAAAATCTTTTTGGGGAAGTGGGCGAAAATAACACATTCACTTACATGGCATTATTACATTTATTACAGCACCCTAGATTGTGCTGTCATTAACTTATAACACAGCAACTTCTTTCTTGGCTTCCAACCTGCTCCACCCACATGCACTACTTGCTCCATGTCCTCTGGCATTTTTTTTTTTTTTTTTTAATGGGGGTACTGGGAGTTGAACCCAGGGCCTCGCTCTTGCATACTCTGCAAGTGCTGGACCACTGAGCTGCAGCCCCAGCAGATTTTTTTTTTTTTTTACTTTTTGAGACAGGGTCTCGCTAAAATTACACAGACTAACTCTGGTCTCGAACTTGTGATCCTCTTGCCTCTGCCTCCCGAGCTGCTGGGATTACAGGCGTGTACCACCACGCCCGGCTCCTCCTCTGGCATCTTCAGGACATGAAAATATTCTAAGTAGTGACTATTTATAGGTGCCTTCATCAGCGACTTGTCTTTAACCTTGAAAAGCCCATTCATGGGTTTTTATCTGTTTTCTAACAGGAAGTACCTATAATGGTCTCTGCCTTCTAAAAAACTAAAATAAAAACAAAAAACACTTCCCCCAACCTGCTATTTGTCCTACACCTACCTTATTTTTTCCCTCTCTTTCCAAGTTTTCTCCCTACCAGTGCATCCCACCACCAAACGCAAAACGGAACCTACAGAAACACTCAGGAATAAGACAGCCATGTTAACTATCACAGCAACTAGTAGTTATTTAATATAAAGCCTAATTTTTGTGAGGTTAAAAAAGCCAAGTTAAACTGCTAACGGGTAAGAAAGTTTGAGCTCCCTCATAACCCCTTTTCAAGGGGCTTTGTCTTTTGCTGCCTCAGAGAGGAGCTCTTTGATGTCACCTGGGCCTTCAATTACATCTCATTTAATTCTATGTTTGCAGTGCTCAGTTACTAATACTAGAAAAAGCATTGAATTTTGTAAATGATTCTCTCCAAAGTTGGAGTAAGCTATCCTAACATAAGGCCATTCTCTTCTGCATTTCTATGGTTTTTTTAAATGGAATAATTACCTCCATAGCTTCAAGGGGACAGAGTTATTTTAAAGTTACTTGTGTTTGGTCATAAAAAAAGTGTTCAGAACTGCCACAAGACAAAAGTAGTTTTTTGTTCTTTTTTTTTTTTTGCCTCTTGTTGCAGTTCAAACCCAGGCCCTCATGCATGCTAGGGAAGCACTGAGCTACACTTCAGCCCCATAAATCACAGAATTCTTTTCAGACACTCCACGGTATTAACCTTCCTAAAAATGACATTTTGTTGTTGTTAGGGGCCGTTGAGTTGTGTCCGAATCATAGTGACCCTCATATAGTTTTCAATGGCTGATTGTTTCGAGATTGCCTTGAGAATTGATTGCCATGTCCTTCTCCCATTTTTGTGGTGCTGGGGACTGAACCTAGGACCTGAGAGACTACACAGTGGCACTCTACCAACTGAGCTAATCTTCACCCCACAAATGACATAACACTATACATATATATAAAGTCTGTTTCACAAGTTTGCCCAAATGAAACACATGGCTTTGCGTTAGTTATTAGAGTATTACATGTGGTTAGTTCAAATGTTTAAAAATAATATCTTAAGCAAACATGTCTCTCTGCTAAAACGTCAAATGCAGCTGGTCGTGGTGGCGCATACCTGTAATCCCAGCAACTCAGGAGGCAGAGACAGGATTGCAAGTTCGAGGCCAGAAGCAGCCTAAATAACTTAGCAAGACCCTGTCTCAAAACAAAAAAGTAAAAAAGGGGTTGGGGAGTGGTTCAGTGGTAGAGCACTTGCAAAAGCATGCCTAAGGCCCTCGGTTCAACTCCCAATACTGAAGGAAAAAAACAAAAAACTTAAAAACTTCAAATGCAAAATAATGTTTTCACGGTGTTTTGTTACTATGATATGTCACGCTTATGTGGAAATAATACATCCAAATTGGAGAAACACTACCTTCACAGTAAAATGTTACCTCTCTACAAGAATTTGATTGGTTTTCTTCCACTCTTCAACTGCCGAAATTTCTTTTGCCTCCAGCTTATGTTTCAAACTATTTATTTCTGATTCATAATAAGCTCGAAGATCTGCTATGTGTCGAGCATGCTTTTCCTTCAGGTTCTGCCTGATTCTGTTGGTAAGAGTGAAAAATATTATTAGGACTGTATATCCTCTCTATCCCATAAGGAAAACCAGGAACACAGTCATTCTCATAGCCAGAGCACAACCTATTTCCTTTGCACACCCTCAGAAAATATAATAGATGCCTCGTGTGCTCTAGCACCTTCTACATATAAAAATGTTCTAATTAGCTATCATTTATTTGTCTCTAACCTTCAAAAAGTTGATATTAAGGTGAAAAAAACCCACATTACTTAGTTTTTAGATGCTCAATCTTAAAAATGCTTTATCTCTTTAAGATTTTATACATTACTGAGATTCAATAAAAATCATTTTCATCAGACATCACAGAAAAATCTATTAACATTACAAGCCATTCACTGAAATACATACTTAGACAACATCACAGGATCTTCCAGGGAAGTCAATGAAATGCATTCTGGGACACTGTTGGCTGTACCTGGAAGCTGAGACTGACTGACTGAGGCTGGAACTACCATGACAGTGTTTTCTTCATCTAGAGTGTTGACTGAGACATCGTTACTAGTAACAGTATACACGGAAGGAAATGTGGAGCTGGTCCTACTTTCATTTTGGAATGCATGATTTTTCCAAGAGTCCACTGGTGAAGTTTTCATATTTGAAGGACATTTTGGGAAGCCTGATACCTGAGAAGCATTATTACTTGTTTGCGAAAATGAGTCAATGTCGGAGTGACTAGACATGCTTGGTTCTAGAACAGAGTCTGGTGAAAAGGATATTCTGTCATCAAAGGCATTCAAAAACTCAGGTGGCTGAATCCCAGAAATCTGCTGATTTGGCTTCATATGTAAGGTCGGATCTAGAGTCAGGACCTAGAAATAAGATGGACAACTGTAAGATTTTGCCCCTGGTATTCAGGTTGATTTGTCTGCTCTTAAGTAAGCGGGATTTAGGTCTCCTAGGGAAAATAAAGCTATAAGAAAAGCTAGAAACATAAGCATGTTTCATTTGCACTCAGCAGAATGGTGACAACTTTACCTCGGGTGGATGATTTGGGGCGGAAGCAGAAGTGAGATTCCTCTCAGGTAACTGCTTGCTTTCCCTTTGATTTTTATGATAAATATCCTTCAGTGATGGTAGCTTCATCTCATTACTAGTATTAGACTTAAAGATATGAAACAAAATCATTCAGGTGACATTACCAACAAAGGAAAAAAATAACTGATACCAAGATCAGCACCATAAAAAATCTTTCAAAGATTTTAAATAGACTGAAAAGCTCAACTGTCAAGTTAATAATACAAGTTTGGAAGTCATTTCCTATGATGAGTCTCTCTCAGGATGAAAAAAATTCCTATCTCCTAACAATAAGCATTAAGGGGATAATCTCAACCTAATTATTTAGCAGCCTATGAGTACTGCCAAGAATAAAATCCTTGGTAATCCCTGATGTGGTCTGGATCTTGAATGTCCCCCAAAGTGTGTTGACAGCTAAATCCCCAGATAATAATGCTACCAAGTAGCAGAGCCTTTAATAAGAGGTGGGACCTAGTGGAAGAAGTTAGGTTACTGAGGGCATGTCATTGAGGGCAGTATTAGGACCTTAGTCCATTTCTCTCTTTCCCTTTGCTTCCCAGCCTTCTCCACCATGAACTCTGGCCATGATGTTCTCCCTCACCAACTGGAGCAAGTGACTATGAACTGAAACCTCTGAAACCATGAGCCAAAACACCCCTTCTTCCTTTAAAGGTCTGCCTCACAGACTCTGTCACAAGCTGGAAGGCTAACACACTTCCCTACTCACAATAACCAAGTTTTGAGGTTTAAAAAAAAAAAGACTTCATAATGAATGATTGCAGCAGGACAAGAAAACTTCTGGCCATATTAGTTCTATATAACTCAAGGGACAAGTATCAAGAGATGGAATTCCTTACTTAGTAATATTCAAATATTCACAAGGCTTTTTTTTTTTTGGTTTAGTTTTGTTGTTTTGCAGCCCTGGGGATCAAACCTAGAGCTTTCACATACTAGGCAAGCACTCCACACTGAGCTACACCCCAGCCCATATTCATGGTTTTTTTAGATTTAGTGGCAAAGCCAGGCATGGTGGCACATGTCTGTAATCCCAGCAACTCAGGAGGCAGAGACAGAAGGATCCCAAGTTTGAGACCATAGGCAGCCTGCATAACTTAGCAATACCCTATCTCACGATAAAAAATAAAAAATGGGCTGGGGGTACATCCTAGTGGTAGAGCAGACTTGCAAAGGATGTTGGAGACCCTGGGTTCAGCAGCTCCCGCAATACTACCAAAAACAAATAGATAAATGAATAGTGGCAGACCAAAAAGAAAAAAAAGTTACCTAATGAAAATAAACTTTTTTTGAGACAGGACCCCAGTATGTATCCCCAGCTGACCTCAAACTTATTATGTAGCCAGGCTAGCCTCAAATTCACTATGTAGCCAGAATGTCCTCAAACTCATGATCCTCCCTCTCAGCGTCCCTAATTCTGGGATTATAGATATGTGTCACCATACCAAAGTAAATTTCTTTTTTAATTAGTAAAGTGAGATTCAACCCTAATTTCTAAAGCTTGAAATCAGGGCTTTACTACGCTAGGAATGTTGCAGAGGTAAGCTAAGCCCCAAATATTAAAACTGAGGGTTTATGATCACCATACTCTATGCCTATAATAGCAGCTACCTGGGAGGCTGAAACAGAAGGATGGTAGGTTCAAGGCCAGAGGGAGCCTGAGCAATTTATAAGATCTTGTTCTCAAAATTAAAAAAAACAAAACAAACAAACAAAAAAAACCAGAGAGTTTAAATTATTTCGAGGTAGGACACCTTCAGGATATGACAAGGGTACCAATTAATCCTGGGACTCAAATTTACTGTGGACATTCTTTCAAATGGTAGTATAGATTCAACAAGATACATGCATATATCCAAAGAATTATCATCAAATAGCTTTAAACTTATACTTTATTTCCAGACGCTATAAAAGGCTATAGAGCAGCAGAGCACAATGTTTTTGTTTTTGTTTTCTTGCAGTACTTGGGGACTGAACAGAGCGCCTCCCACATCACTTGCAAATGCTCTACCACTAGGTGGCACCCTCAGCCCATTTTTTATTTTGAGTCAGGGTCTCGCAAATTACACAAACTGCCTTTGGCCTCCAATTTGCAATCCTCCTGGCTCTGCCTCCAGAGTCACTGGGATTATAGGCATGAGCTACTATGCCCGGTTTTTGTTTATTTGGAGACAGTCTTGCTCTGTTGCTCATATTAGTCTCAAACTCCTGGGCTCAAGTGATCCTACCAGTCACAGCCTCCTAAGTGGCTGGGACTACAGGCATGTGTTAATGTATCTGGATTACCACAAATTAATATTTTTAAATAAACTCCGAAACTAGCTTGTGAATAGTACAATTATACTTTTCATGTATGCATTAAAGACATGAATTTGTCAAATCTAGACTCTCAGAGTATATCACAATTCCCATAATCCTGCTTTGGAATTCTACTCTACAGATACCAACAACCTACAGGTGCTCTACAAGCCTTGAAGCAAATGACAAGCAGCAAGACTATGGCTCCAGCTAAGGCCAGAAGACTCCCTGCTTGCTGGCCTGGGTAAATAGCTGGTGTTCACATTTAAAGCTCATGATAACAACGTATGTTCTTCATCAGTGTTACGATGTTTTCATATTTTCTAATCTCTGAAGTGTTTGTGACTTACTTTGTTTTGTTTTGTTTGTGGTACTGGAATGTTGAATCCAGGGCCTCACACAAGTTTTGCAAGCATTCTACCACTGATCTACATCCTCGCCCATTTTTTACATTTTATTTTGAGACAGGGTCTCACTAAATTGTTCAGACTGCCTGTGGCCTCAAACTCGCCATTATGTTGCCTCAGTCTCTCAACTTGCTAGGATTATACACATGCACCATGATGCCCAGCTAGATGTCTCTTGTAATGAATGGCATCTTACAAATGCTCTTGGTCAAGTAACAACTGTGATGTAACTGTCACTACCTGCTCAGAAGCAAATATCAAAACTGGCCAAGTACAGCAGGGCATGGTGACACATGCCTGTTATCCCCACACTAGGGAGATAGAGGATCATCAGTTCAAGACTAGCCTAGGCTACACAAGAAAACCCTGTATCAAAAACAAAAACAAATGAACAACGGGTCACATATGTACTAGCAACCTAGAGAAAATCCTGGAGACTACAATGGGACTTCTGAGAACCAACACTTAAGGGAAGGGTTAATAACCCATGTTTAGCAATATTTTTCATCTGGGATTCAAAAGCAAATTAGTTTTACATAATTACTAAACCGGGAAAGAACTCAGTGCCAAAGCCTGTTTGTACTTTGTTTAAAAAAATGCTGAGGCCAAAGCTGGGCATAGTGGGACATGCCTGTAACCCCAGGAATTTGGAAGACAGAGGCAAGACAATTGTGAGTTTGAGGTGAGAGGCAGCCTGCACAACTTTTAAGACCCTACCTCAAAATAAAAAAATTTTTAAAAGGGTGCTGAGGGTGCATTTCCATGGTCGAGCACTCTGGGTTCAACTCCCCAGGACCATAAGAAAAAAATTAAGAAAGAGTATGAGGGAGGGAGGGAGGGAGAGAGAGAGAGACAGAGACAGAGGGAAATGCTGAAGGCAAGTATGGTGGCATACACATTTAATACCAGCACTTGGGAGGCAGAAGCAGGAGGATATGAGTTCAAGGCCACCCTGAACTATTTAGCAAGGCTTTGTCTCAAAAATACAAGGGCTGGGGACATAGCTCAGTGGTTGAGCATTTTGCCTACCATGCATAAGGCCCAATACTGGAAGAAAAAAAAAAAAAAGAGGTTGAATCACCTATGTTCTTGGTGGCCTGAAAGAAGAAATGTAGAAAAACATGGAAGCCAAAACTGAGTTGAAAAGAGAAGTGTAAGCTTCTGTAGGTGAAGAAGTTTTAGTCAATTTTATTTCATTTATGGCTTCTTTTTTTAAGTATGTGTAAGAGTTATACAATGAAAATCTACGTTTAAGTTTAAAAGCTATTTCTATAAGAACAAAACATAGTATTGTTCTAACTGGTAAATTTTTTGGTAGAATATGAAATGGGAAGTCTCAAAATGGATAGTATCTTAGATTCAATTAATAGTATTAATTTACTAATATTCAAGATCCAGTAGCCCAGCAAGCCTTGCAACAGCAAAGCCATGAAGTTTCTACCCCTGCAGCACAATCCTACCTCCCTGCCTTTTTTTTCTTGTGGTGTTGAGGATGGAACCCAGGGCCTCAGGCATCAGAAGCAAGTGCTCCACCACTGAGTTACACCCCAGCTCTCATTTCTCCTTGGTTCATATCTGTTTCTGAAATTTGGAATGCTAGCTCCTGTCACTCTCTGGGACTCTGATGTTTACAAGTACCTTGATGTCCCCACTCCCCCAAATGTCCATACATGTCCCTTGTTTTTACATCTCCTCTGGTTAGATTATATCTTTCCTTTTCTCAATCTACTCTCACTCTCTGATCAAAATAAAGAATAAAAGATATACTCCAATGTACACATACTAAATTGTTTTAGTTCTTTGCTCTGAAGTAAACATTACTTACACTTCTTATTTAAATAAAACATGACAAATTAAATTTCACATAATTATGGTATAAATGGATCAACAGGAGAAGAGACAGGATAGAAAATCAATACTAGGTCTGAGAAAAAGGGAAGAAATGAAAGCTGATGACCTACTACATATAGAGCAGTAGGGCCAAAAGCATTTCATTTAACTTCAAACACACTAACTGGTGTTTCCAATTCCATTTTTAAGTGACCTTTCTAAGATTACATAGGAAATAAATGACAGAGACTAAATTTGAAAGCAAGTGAGTGTTATTCTAAAGCCCATGCTTTTTCTAGGGCATCTGAAGTTGAAAATTACAAAATTTATAATGGAGTATTTAACTATAATCATATATCACAAATACACACACACGCACACACACACGCACACACACACACACACACACACACACACACACGGAGAGTACTTTTAAATTACCTGGATTGGTGACCTCTCTGTGGAGGAAGAAGGTATAAATGTCTTCTCCAAAGTTTCAGGCAAAGAGTGATACATGTCCTTCTCCTCCAGTTTCCAATAAGTCAGTCCTAACGTGCACAAACACGCAGAATAGAAAGGAGTGGGGAAAGAACAAAAGTGCTCTCTATAATAACTTCGAGAAAATTAAAAGTAAGAAGGAGCTAATGTTTCGCTATCTGGTTATAGCCATTCATTTTTGTTTTTGCTTTTAGTTATAGTTACTGTTGATCTGAGACAGGGTCTTGCTATGGAATGCAGGCTTCCCTGGAACTCTCACTCTTCCTGCCTCAGCCTCTTGAGTGCTCGGGCTACCACACCCAGCTTCAAGTTGAGTTTTTATAGGGAAAGAGTCACATAAATGCCTTCCCATATAAGAATCCTTACTTAATGACGCAAATATTTAAAACTGAAACATTATTGAAAGCCAAAATATATTAGCACAGCTTAAAATATGTTCTAAAAGAAACAATTTCTTTACAAAAAGACTTATATAGACTCAACATAAAGATTTCAATAATTCAAGTATCTATTAAGCCTCTACTGTGCCAGTCTGGGAGACAGGAGGAGACATAAACAAGCAAGTTGTGCAGAATATACAGCAGGTTACAAGATGGTAAGCACTCTGAGGATAACATTTTCAAACAGGATGAAGGAGGGCATGGTGGGGGCGTGCAGGGAGCTGGCACTATTTGGTAAAGTGGTCAGGGGAAGGACATTTTAGAAACTGCAAAATCCCTCAAACAAAAACATATCTGGCACATGTGAACAGAAGCCTCTGTGCTGAGGCAGAGAAAGGGAGAGAGCAGTAGAAAGTGAGGACAAAGAGGCTACATCCTATTGAGCCTTACAGACTGTTCTCAGGATACAGGGAACCATAGCAGGGTTTTGGGCAGAGGCACCACATGAGCTAACGTATCTTTTTAAAAGGGATCGCTCTGGCTACTGTGCTGAAAATAGATTGAAGAATGCAAGGGTGGTAGCAGGGAGGCTGGTTAGGAAGCTTGCAACAACCAGGTGACAGAGGGGCTCCATTAAGGAGGTAGCAGTGCAGGCAGGGAGAAGCAACTGGATTCTGGAAATCTGTATAAGGCAAAGCTAATTCAGATTGAAGAACTGGATGTGGGATGTGGAGAAAAGTGAAGATAAAGACAGGCAGCATGCATAAAACCAGGAAGCCTAGAGTAGCTCACAATGGAGTGCAAACAAGGGCTTACTGAGTGTTTGAACTTGTTCGTTCATTTTGGAGGAAGAGAACAGGCCAAGAACTGCGGCTGTTTGAAATAATTGCAAAAGTACTTTTTCCTGCCGGGCATGCCTGTAATTCCAGTGACTTGGGAGGCAGAGGCAGGAGGATGGCAAGTTGGAGACCAAAGGCAATCTGAGTACTTTAGCAAGACATTGTCTTAAAAAGTAAAAAACTACTTTTTCCCCTCTGTCCTTACAGAACTAGTAGCAGAAATTGAAGCAAGAAAGTAAGTTATGGCTCCCAGAGAAACACCACGCTCAGTATGTTTATAGAAACCGCACTCATTGTTTGAGAACTGTCTACTCAGTTCCTTTGCCCATTTGTGTATTGGGTTGTTTGGTTTTTGGGGAGTTTTTTTCTTGAGTTCTTTATAAATTCTAGTAATTAGATCTTTGTCTGATGTATAAAATGCGAAGATTTTTTCCCATTCCGTGGGGGTTTCCTTGACTCTGTTGTTTCTTTTGCTGTGCAGAAGCTTTTTAATTTCATGTGATCCCATTTATCTATTCTTGTTGCAATTTCTTGAGCAACTGGAGTCCTATTAAGGAAATACTTTCCTATGCCTATATGATGGAGTGTACTGCCTATCTTGCCTTCTATAAGTTTTAAAGTTTTCTGGTTTTATGTTGAGATCTTTTATCCATTTTGAGTTAACTCTGGTGTATATTGAGAGATGCGGATCCACTTTCATTTTTCTGCATGAAACACATGAAAAAGTGCTCAACATCCCTAGCCATTAGGGAAATGCAAATCAAAACAACTCTGAGATTTCACCTTACACCAGTAAGAATGGCCAAGATCAATAAAACAAACAACAACAAATGCTGGCGAGGTTGCAGGGAAAAGGGAACACTCTTACATTGTTGGTGGAGCGGTAAATTGGTGCAACCACTATGGAAATCAACATGGAGGTACCTCAAAAAACTAAAAATAGATCTACCATATGACCCAGCTATAACACTATCGGGAATTTACCCAAAGGGAGATGGGTCATCATACCACAGAGACACCTGCATCTCCATGTTCAATGCAGCACTTTTCACAATAGCAAGGATATGGAATCAACCAAAGTGCCCTTCAACAGAAGAATGGATAAAAAAACTATGGCATATATACACAATGGAATACTACTCAGCAATCAAGAAAAATGAAATAAGGTCATTTGCAACAAAATGGATAGAATTAGAGAAAATTATTTTGAGTGAACGAACACGAACTCAGAAAGAGAAACAACACATGTTCTCACTCATATGAGGGAGCTGATTCAAAATTACAAGAAGGAAAAACCCTATTCAAAGGTCGGATCATAATAAAAGGGGGGGGGAGATAAGAATGAAGTCAATATAAAGGGACTAGAAATCGCATGTAATTGTTCTAACAAGATAAAAACAAAGACCACTACAGGAAAAGTTTCTATCTTAAACAGAACTGGAACCCAAGGACATATAGAAAAAAACTACTAAGTAAAAGATAGAGAAGACTTAGATGGGAAACTTAGATGGGAAGGGGGGGGACGCATAGGGGAGGGTAAGGGGTAACCTATATGAATAATGTTTATCAAAATGCATATATGGAAATGTCACAATGAAAAGCATGTCAAAATGAAACACATTAAGATGTACATTAAAAATTTCTAATTAAAAAAAAAAAAAGAAAACGCACTCATATATGGTATATGTAAGTCTCATTCTACAGTGAGAAACGCAGACAAGTTGCCCAAACACAAAACAAAAACAAAAACAAAACCTCTTTAAAAATTTAACTTCCATACCTGTTCCTGAATCAGACATGCAAGAATCTGGGTTTTCATCTGGTTTACTGAGGTAAAAAGAACGAGGATGTGGAGCAGCAACAAAATCAGACTGCAATTCAAGAAAGAAAATAATTGGTAGACCGCTAAAATTCATTAGGCACATACTGCTGAGCTGAAGAATAAGAACCAGGATCAAACCCAGATGCAGAGAGACCTGCAGAGGACCCAAGAGAAGAAAAGCCTGTTTTCCCCATGGTTTCAAGTACACAAAGTGATAGAACTAACAATGAAGGATTCTTGTTCCCTGTGTAATTTGTAAAAGTTTATTTTAGTTCTTTGCGGAATTGGAAGGGCAGAATTAGAGACAGGTGTTATCTAAGGAGTTCAGAACTCAAATGTATTTGTAATTTATCATCTGCTTCTGAGAGAAGTTTGAAGCAAACTATATATACACATATATATGTGTGTGAGAGTATATATATATATATATATATATATATATATATATATATAATTTTTTTTTAAAAATTTAAAAGTGGGGGTGCCTGAAATAAAAGTTGCTTACTATAAAAATTGTTTTTTTTAAAAGAAAATATTTCTGAAGCCTTTAAAGGAGCTTTTAAACCAAATAATACCCTTTGTTTTGCAATACTAATTCCAGGAGTTTTTCCCCCCTTAAGAAAAGGTCTCACTATATAACTCAGGCTGACCTCAAACTTGTGATCCTCCTCCTCATCTCTGCCTCCCTCTGCTAGGATTATAGGCATCCACCATCATATTTGGCAAAAACTGACCTTTAAATGGCTTAACAATTTGTTTTTATCATTACAACTTCAATAAATAAAATTAACTCCGAAAACCACAAATGAATAATATGAACCTTAAATAGGGTTTGTTTTGTTTCGCTTTTATTGGTTTTCTTCAAGACAGGGTCTTGCGGCTGGGCGCAGTGGCACACGCCTATAATCCCAGTGGCTCGGGAGGCGGAGGCAGGAGGATTGCAAGTTCAAGACCAGAGGCAATCTGTATAATTTAGCAAGATCCTGTCTCAAAAATAGTAAAAAAAATGGGCTGAGGGTACAGCTCAGTGGCCCAGCACTTGCAAAGAATGCAAGCGCGAAGCCCTGGGTTCAACCCCCAGTACCAAAAAAAAAAAAAAGACAGGGTCTTGCTATATATAACTCAGGCTGGCTTGGAAGTCATAACCCTCCTGCCTCAGCCTCTAGAGCAGTACATTACTTCTTTTTGTTACCCTCAGTATTAGGGGGTTGAACCCAGGGCCTCACATATACTTCACAAATGCTCTACCACTGGGCTGCACCTCCAGCCCATGTTTTATTTATTTTATTTTATTTTTTGCAGTACTGGGGGTTGAACCCAGGTCATTGCGCTTGCATGCTCTGCTAGTGCTGGACCACTGAGCTGCACCCTCAGCCCTTTTTTTTTACTTTTGTGAGACAGAGTCTCGCTAAATTACGCAGACTGCCTTTGGTCTCGAACTTGCAATTCTCCTGCCTCCGCCTATTTTATTTTTTTATTTTGAGACAAGGTCTCACTAAGTTATACAGGCTACCTCTGACTTCAAACTTGCAATCCTGCTTCACTCTCCAGAGTCAGAGATTAGAGGTATTCACCATGGCACCCAGCTCAGATTACTTCTCATACACAAGCAACGGGTTGCTGGTCCTAGGAAAGGCTAAAAATGTTCATTAGCATCCACTCTAATAAAGAAAATTGTGGAGCCGGGCATGGTGACGAACGCCTGTAATCCCAGCACTCAAAAGGCTGAGTCAGGAGGATTGATGTCAGTTGGAGGCCAGTCTGGTCTACACAGCAAGTTGCAGGCCAGCCAAAGTTACACAGTGAGACCCTGTCTCAAACAAGCCCTGCAAAAAAAAAAATTTTTTTAAAGAAAAAGAAAAAAAGGAAGAAAGAAAATTGAATTTCTCTCACTGTATCTCTGACACTTTCACAGGAAGTCTGTGTTTCTGATTTCCAGCCTCCTCAAGAGGAAGTATTTATAGTAAATCATTATGTCCAATCCTGGGACATTAAAACAAAGAACTGCAAATGAACAAATTAACAATAAAAATCAAAGGGCAAAAAAATTTCCTCAAATGAATACATAGTAAACCCAAGGTATTCACCTACAGCCAAAGAACACCAGAGAAAGTACCCAATCACCTACTTTCTCCACTAGAGGTTTCCTGCTTTGCTGGGTCTCTTGCTTAGGCCTGGAGCATCCATCTTCTACAAGTGCCCTCTTTGATTGGTTCTGCTTTAGTTTCTGTGCCCATGATGTTACAGATTTGCTATTTAAGAAAAGAAAACCAAAATTATTTTCTTTAGATGCTGTCCTGCACAGTAGATACTGCTTCAGTGGGAAATGGCTTTGTTTTTCTACTAGTGAAAAGATGACAGACTTTTACTGGTTCATTTAAATTTCTTTTTTCAATTTGCTTTTCTTTTTTTGCAATGCTGGGGATCTAACCCAGGCCTTGCACGTGATAGGCAAGCACTCTACAACTAAGCTATACCCTCAATCCCTCTTTTTTCAATTTCATATTACCAAAGGCAAATTAAACAAAAAGACTAACAGTAATTAACAATGCACAGGGTCTACAGCCATAGAATAGAGCAAAAACCACCACATTGGCCCCTTCAAGTACTAATCTCCACTGTGAAGGCACATTTACTGGCATAAACTAATAACTATACTTGAAGGTAGATAAAATTTGTGTTGCAGCTGGGTGCCATGGCATACATCTGTAATTCCAGTGTCTTGGAAGGCAGAAGAATCACAAGCTCAAGGCCAGAGGCAGCTTCAGCAACCTAATGAGACCCTGTCTCAAAATAAAAAATGAAAAAAGGACTGGGGGTGCAGCTTAGTGGTAGAGCACTTGCAAAGTATGTGCAAGGTCCTATGTTCAGTTCCCCAGGACTGGGGGGAAAAAAAAAAGAGAGAGAGAAAAAGATTTGTGTTGCTATGGCCAAGTATCTTATTTTAGATGACACGTTTCAGAGATATAAAGGACAAAATTTAAAGTAAATTATAAAATTATTTCTTTTACAAACATTCAGTCATAGTTTCTTTTACTAAAAAGTCTCCTGAGTCACTTAAAATGTCAAACTTACAAAGGGCTGAGGTTTGGCTCACTTGGTAGAGTGCTGTTCTGCACTCTTTGAGGCCCTGGATTCGATCCCTGGCATCACAAAAAAGGGAGAAGGACCTGGTAGCCCACTCCCGAAGTAAGCCTGAAACAATCAGCCATTAAAAACTCTATGAATAGTAGAGAAGCACTGACATAGTGCTGAGCATGGCACAGTGTGGGGTAGTGTTTCATTCTGTTGTATACAGGGTCACTATGAGTTGGACTCGACTCAACGACACCTAACAACAACAACAAACTACAAATATTCTTCATATATATAAAAAACCAAAACTGACTACGCATATGGATAATTTTTGATTTCTAATCACATAAATATGTGAAAAAATTCTTCTACTAACCCTTAACTGGAGCTGGGGTTTAGCTCGGTTGACAGAGTACTGCTCTGCACTCTCTGAGGACCTGGGTTCAATCCCCAGCATCATAAAAACGGGAGAAAAACCTGGTTGCCTACTCCCAAAACAATCAGCCACTGAAAACCCAGTTAATAGCCCGGGCACAGTGGCACATGTCTATAATTCCAGTAACTTGAGAGGCAGAGACAGGGGGATTGCAAGTTCGAGACCAGAAGCAGTCTGCATAATTTAGCGAGACTCTGTTTCAAAAAGTAAAAAAATGGGCTGGGCATGCAGCTCAATGGTCCAGCACTTGCAAAGCATGCAGCTGGGTTCAACTCCCAGTACTCCAAAAAAGCAAAACAAAACAAAATAAAACAAAAAACCCTATGAATTTCAGAGAAGCACTGACACGGTTCTGGGCATGGCACAGTGTGGGGAGTGTTTCATTCTGTTGTACGTTGGGTCTCATGAGTCGGAGACTGGACAGCACCTAGTAACGGCAACCCTTAACTGGTATTGTGCTTCTGGGGCCACACATGACCCCTCAACGCACGTATCCATTGTCTAGGTAAGTGCTACAGTGACCCATGTCTGGTACCTGCCAGGGGTCTATTTTGACCCCATGATACCAACTAAGGGCTAGTATAGCTCTATACTTTAAGTGTTATCAAGCACACAGTGACTAGAAAACATAAAAGGTATTTTTCTGGCAAGGCCTTCCACCATAAGAGTTAAACAGTCTTATAACATTGCAAATAGAAAGTAAGTCAGATGTCATTAGTATATAGTATGTGTTATTTCAATTTTCCATATGTAATAAAGACTTTGATTTCAAAGGTAAAATTGATATATGTTCAAAGATATCTCATTCTATTGCAGTGCAACTAAAAGGAACTTCACTTACAAGATTCTAAATAAAATAAACAAGTAAACTTCCTTTAAATGATGGAGAAATTCTACTTACTTATTTGCTTTTCCACTGTACACTTCAGAAATCTTACTTTCACCAAGAAAACTGTGTTCAAATTCACCAGGAAAAGTAGAAACATCTTCCTGTAAAGATGTACAAAACTCTTCGGGAGTCTGCGTGCAAAAACTCCTGCTTGCTATCCCATCCACGGGTGACTCTGTCTGCACCACAGATGTGACATACTGTCCCTTAGGAATACCTGTGTACTCCATTAATTCTGCAGGGTCTTTAGGTTTGTAGGTATTTAATTCTGAGACACAAAAGGTCCCATAGCCGCTGCTCACTGAGCTGGTATCCACGTTGCAGTCTGGTTGAGATGTGGATGTTTCTTGCTGCATCTCGGGTTCCTTAGACTCAGGATAACTGATAACAGATTCATTTCTCTCACTATTTTCAGAAAAAAAACCCATTTGACTTTCTGAAGATATTTGTTTGCTCAGACAACTTCTGTCATAGGAAGCCCAGGAAGCATTGCTGATTTGCAATTTGACTAAATTTCTTATCTCCTCTTGTATGCGCTGGGAACAAAAAGTTATAGATTTGGGTAACAAAGTATATTAAACATCACGTTTTTACAAATGTTATAAAAATACCATGATTCAAAATGATATTACTCTAAATATGACGTATTATCATTAGTTTATCAACAAAACTAATACATGAATTGGCTTTTCCGCAAATCCTACAAATAATAAAGATTAACATAAATGACAACTTACTTGAATTTGATTGTGGAATTGTTCCTGCTGGGCAATTATCTGTTCTTGGCATTGTTTTTCCACCAAATTGAACAACTGTAACCACCTAGTCTATTAAATTATAAAATATCTTAGTTAAAAATAAACTTTAAACTATTTCACAGAAAAATTCCTTCAATGAAACTGCCTTTTTAAAAAACAGTATGTAAGTTAAATAGCTTAAAATACATATTTAATACAAAATATACGAAGACAGGGGTTTGGGTACCCATTTTTGTGTACTTACAGACTGGGTAAATCTGAAGGTCTGAGTCTTATTTTCAAATGTCATCTGAACTTAATGTCATCTGTTATTATTTCTGATTAAAGAACTAGGTAAGGGTGGGGCATGGTGGTGCACATCTGTAATCCCAGCACTCAGGAGGCTGAGGCAGGAAGACCAAGAGTTCAAGACCAGCCTGAGCTATATAGTGAGACTCTGTCTCAAAAAACAAAACAAAACCCCACCCCCCAAAAAAAGGAGGAAAAAATATATATGACAATTCTGATAGAAAATATTAATTCTAATTAACTAACTTCAAGGCAATGTAGGCTGAGTTAAATTTTTTATCTTCTTAACTTACCTACAATACAAAGTATGACGTTAGTCAAAAGAAAAAGTAGGGCTAGGGGTGCAGCTCAGTGGTACAGACCATGTTCAGCATGTATGATGCCCTGGGTTTGATCCCCAGCATCACTAAAATATAATCAGGCAATAGAGTCTTCTTAAGTCATACTAAAACAACATTTTAGGAGTGGTTCTTAACCTAATAAAGTTACTAGTCAGATAAAACTAAATAATAAATTAGATAATAAAAAATAACTATATTATGAAATATTTGATGATCATCACATCTATATCATTATTTTCTTATTTAGAATACAAATGAATAACTTAGGGCAGAAATTAAGAGGGAAGATTTTATTCATTCTTGTCAGATTTTATAGTCATATTTTAATCTTAAATAAGCTTATTTAAGAATAAATACAATGAATAACATCATTGACTTAATTATTAAGAAAGACTATTATTTATTTCAAACTGAAGTGGTTAATAATACCCACATTTTACATAGTTTTTAGTATATAGGCATCTAATTAACCATTTTCCCTTGCTAGGCACAGTAGTGCATCTGTAATCCCAGCAATTTGGAAGGCAGAGGCAGAAGGATCTTGAGCTCAAGGCCATAGTCAGCCTACATAACTACATAAATTAGCGAGATTCTGTCTCAAGATTAAAAAAAAAAAAAATTAAGGGGCTAACATGCAGCTGAGTGGTAGAGCATGTGCAAAAGTATGAGCATGGCTCTGGGTTCAACCTCTTAGTACTGCCAAAAAAAAAAAAAAAAAAAAGATTCCCTCCACACAGATTATTTATTTATTTATTTCAGTAGCTCAGGCTGGTTTGGAACGATGGTAACCCAGGCTGGCCTTGAACTCATAATACTCCTGCTTCCACCTCCCAAGTGCTGAGATTACAGGCCTGAACCACCACATTCTGCTTCACTCACACAGCTTTTTAATGCCAGCAGCCTGACTGGGATTTCTATAGTCAGGCCTGGTAAATATTCCAAGGGCTCTAACAGCCTAGGTCTGAGTCCTAGCTGTCCACTAACAACCTGTATCATCCTAGAAAAATAAAATCTCACATATACTTTGCAAGTGCTCCACTACTGAGCTGCACTCCCAACCCCTTTTTTATTTTTTATCTTGAGACAGGGTCTGGTTAAGTCATGCAGGCTGCCTCTGGCCTTGAACCTGTAATCCTTCTGCCTCTGCATCCTGAGTCAAAGCAGTGATCTTAACAGGGGGAGAACAACCTTTTGGACATCTGTGAGGTCATTATCACCACAAAGATGTGGGAGGACAACTCACACATAGTGGGCCAGGTCCGGGGATACAAATCACAAGATGGTGCCCAACAATGAAGAATTACCTTGTGTCTATTTTATATTATAAATATAAGTGTTTTTCAGTTTTCCTATTGCCCAAATTTGTTATACAATTTTATTCAAAATTGGTCACCATTTCAGAAAAGCGTGGCCTTAATGGAGGTGCTGCTCACAGTATCTAGATCACTATACCATCGGTGTATTTATCTGTGTAGTTGCTGCACTCATAGTGAATCTACATACTGTATGTTTAAACACCAGACAGCTTCATTATGTCTTCTAATGAAGATGTGCCTAAACACATATATTGCAATATATACTCTTTTGCTATGAATAGCTTTTATTCCTGTTTTACCTCCTATTTAGGATTTGTTGTACATGTCAGTATTTCTGTGTAGTGCTGGGAATAGAACTGAGAGTCCTGTGCAAGCTCTACCACTGAGCTACATTCCCAGCCCCACATTGATTTGTGTAAATATGGGCACAGGCAGGCTACCTTATCTGTGAATTTCACTTCAGGTTAATATAAGTTGCTGTACCCAGGCATGGTGGCACACACCTGTAATCCCAGCGGCTAGGCAGGCAGAGGCGGGAGGATCGCAAGTTCAAGACCAGAGGCAGTCTGCATAACTTAGGGAGATTCTGTCCCAAAAAAGTGAAAAAAATGGGCTGGGGGTGCACCTCAGTGGTCCAGCACTTGTAGAGCATGCAAGCACAAGGCCCTGGGTTCAACCCCCAGTACTGAAGGAAAAAAAAAAATGTGTGTGTGTGTGTGTGTGTGTGTGTGTGTGTGTGTGTGTACATTGCTGTTACTGTAAAAATTATTATAAAAAAAGGCCTCTGGGTCTAACAAGTCTGAAGAGTTACTGACAAAAAGTATCCAGTGTATTACCTGGCAAAGAGACAATATACTATGAATACTGTAACATTTTTTTTTTCCTGATTTTACTGATAAATGTTGGTAGGGTATAGAGTAATATTGCATTTGCGGTTTCCGTTGTACAACTATTACATCACTTTTGGTTAAACTTTCATCAACTTACAAAATTTATGGAACCCTTTGATCAATATGTAGTAAAGTTCATATGCACTTATGGGTCATACTCCCGTATTTTTTCCCATGTATTCATAAGGTTGCATCATTTACATTGAGATTATCCTCTCCTCCTTTACCCTTTTATGTTATTTTCCCTCCCCTTTCCACCTTCCACAACCTTCACTTCCCTTCACTAGTCCCCTCCCTCCTTTCAACGCTGCTTATATTTTCCTTTTAGCTAAGTGTGATGGTTCATTTTTATATTATCTACGTGTGTATATATATAGGGGGGCTGGGATTTGGCTCAGTTGGTAGAGCGCTGCACTGCAGTCTCTGAGGTCCCAAGTTCAATTCCCAGTACCGCAAAAGTGGGAGAAGGACCTGGCAATCCACTCCCAAGGCAATCCCGAAACCGTCAGCCATTGAAAACCCTATGAGGGTCGCTATGAGTCGGATACCGACTCGATGGCACCTAACAACAACAACAACATATATATAGGAGAAGGATGTGGCAATCCACTCCCAAAGCAAGCCCAAAGCAATCAGCCAATGAAAACCCTATAAGGGTTGGCTATGAGTCGGACCCAATTTGACAGCACCTAACAAGAACACGTATGTATAGTTTTTTTCTTCCTTGAATTTATTATAACACTTATTATTATTATGACTATTACTACTGTATACCTAATTAGAAGTGCTAAATGGTTTAAATGCTAAAAAAGCTAGTTAAAACAAATTAATATAGGTGGGCATGGTGGCACACATCTGTAATCCCAGAGACTGAAGAGATAGAGACAGGAGGATTGTGAGTTCGAGGCCAAAGGCAGACCATATAATTTAGCAAGACTCAGACCCGAATTAAAAAGTAAAAAAAAAAAAAAAAAAAAAAAAAAAAAAAAAAAAAAAAAAAAAAAAAAAAAAAAAAAAAAAAAAAAAAAAAAAAAAAAAAAAAAAAAAAAAAAAAAAAAAAAAAAAAAAAAAAAAAAAGGGCTGGGGGTGCAGCTCAGAGGTAGAGCACTTGTCAAGTATGTGTAAGGCTTTGGTTGAACCCCCAAGTATGGCCAAAAATAAAAAATTAGTGATTTCTTTAAATTTTTCTTACATACCACAGAAATATCAGCAATGGTATTTAAGAATTACCAGAGTATTTCTATGCAAATATTAAAAGATTCTTTTGATTGAATCAAAAGATACAATAACAATCTATCGCCAGTGAAGCACAAAGCGTAGGGAAAAAAGTTCAAATGTTAAGAAGTGGAAGTAGCAGGTTAGTATGCTGGCTTATAAAAATCTGGTCCAAGCCGGGCGCGGTGGCACACACCTGTGTTCCCAGCAGCTTGGGAGGCAGAGGCAGGAGGATCGCAAGTTCGAGACCAGTGGCAGTCTGCGTAACTTAGTGAGACCCTGTCTCAGAAAAGTTAAAAAATGGGCTGAGGGTGCAGCTCAGTGGTCCAGCACTTGCAGAGCATGCAGGTGCGAGGCCCTGGGTCCAACCCCGGTACCACCAAAAAAAAAAAAAAAAAAAAAAAAAAATCTGGTCCAGACCCCTGCCTCTCCTCATCTTTCCCCTGCCCTCTGCACGAAACAGAAACTGAGATGGCCTGGGTCACCAGGACTAGCAGCAACACAATCTTCATAAAGATCATCTGTAATGAAATTCCAGCCAAAATCACTTTTTTAAATCTATACCTTATATTCACAAATACAGCCTGATTCTGACATGTTGATTTCAAAATATTAAAAGTAACAATTTCTAATTAAACACACACTTGTCAGAAATTAAACTACATTGTCGCAATTTCTCATTTGTCTTGAAACATTAATTCAGGTGTCATACAGGTGAACAGATACACTAGGAGAAACATTTAATATGTTCCTTTTTTTCCCCAGGGGCTGGGGGTCCAATCCAGGGTCTCATGCCTGCTAAGTATAAGCTGGATCACAGAGCTATATCCCAAACATTCCCCCATTTTTATGGGAGAGGGGTTTGAGACAGAGTCCTGCTGTGTAGACCAGGCTGGCCTTCAACTTTCAACAATCCTCTTGCTTCAGCAGGGATTATGGGAATGCACCACCACACCTAGCTAACTTTTTTTTTTTTTTTCCCCAATACTGGAGAATTGAACCCCCGAGCCCTCAAATGCTTTTTGCAAGCACTTAACCATTGAGCTGTGCCCTCAGCCCATTTTTTACTTTGTATTTTGCGACAGGGTCTCAGGCAGGCTGCCTCTGTCCTTGAACTTGCAATCCTCCTGCCTCCGCCACTTCAGTTGCTGGAAATAAAAGGCATGTGCCACTGCCCAGCTAACTTTCCATTTTTTAATTGCATCATATTACAAAGCATTTTATAGGTCTTTCATATTACCACATAATTACTATTCGGAAAAACATAAAAAGTATAAAAACTGAAAAGTTAAATTTTTTTTTTTTTTTGGTGGTACTGGGGGTTGATCCCAGGGCCTCACGCCTGCATGCTTTGCAAGTGCTGGACCACTGAGGTGCACCCCCAGCCCTTTCATTTTTTTTTTTCCTTACTTTCTGAGACAGGGTCTCGCTAAATTATGCAGACTTCCTCTGGTCTTGAACTTGTGATCCTCCTGGCTCTGCCTCCCAAGCCGCTGGGATTACAGGCATGCGCCACCACACCCAGCTTGAAAAATTAATTTTTTAAGTATGCAGTAACAGTCATTTTATAAATTAATTATGGATAATGAATATAAGTGTTTACACTTGGGGTGGCTGGTACTGAATTCTTAAAACAAGTAATCTTTCATTCCACTCTGTGTTCCAAAAAGTAACAAATTATAGTTCTGAAGTACAATTAATGCTTCAGACAAACTAAGAGTTTATACAATAGTGCTTTATACATTTCTATAAACCATTACCACCTCTAACTTATCTTGAAAAACAGGGAAAAACCCATTTAGGGCATGATTCTCTGAAACAAAATTTATATGTAAATATTCTTTCAACTCTTAATTTTTTATTTTTTCAGTGCTGAGTATAGAACCCAAGGGTGTATACATGCTAGACAAGCACCCTCCCACTTAGCTACACTTCCAGCCCCCCAAGTGTTAAATTTTTATATCAATATTTATCCTATGGCTAAACAAAAGAATCATTGATCCAAAAACAACATAACACAATGTATCACAGAGGAATGTGATAAGGTATGAAAAAGAAACTTTAAATCATAATTAGAACATCTAATTTGGGTTTGGGTGGATTTGGGTTTTTCAAACAAAATAGGGACATTTCCACAGAGTTACTTTAACGTCTAATCACTAACAAATTGCTGAAACTATTTTGATGACCTTTTTCATATTTGCTCAACATTGCTCTCTGACTAATATACTTGACCACCTTAATTCAGCAATAAGTAACATGCTCTTCTGGACATAAATTTCAAATTTAGAGGTCAGTGGCAGTATATTTAAATATAATTATCTTCAAATCCCAAAAGTAAAACAAAATGAGATACCTCACAGTTTTTCCAAAGTTCTGAATCAGTCTTTCCACTGTTCTGTAGCTCTTGCATTAAAGAGGTTAGGACTCTGACTGTACCTTGAATGACAGATGGTCCGGTCTTCCCTGAGAAAGAGGATACCCCATTTGTAGTAAGGTGGGGACTACTTCTGTTGAAACATAAATAATTCAAATGGTTTTCTTCATTCTACCAAAGTGTTGAATAATTCAGCAGTTCAGGTTTAGCAGAGCAGCACAAAACCATTAATATTTAATCCTCCTAATGGCACCTCATTTGAAAATCTGATCACACGTTTGTCCACAAAAGGAAAAAAGCACTGAAAGGACAGGCAGCACTTAGTGGTTTTTGTTTTGTTTTCCCAGGGGTGGGGTGGAGGTGGTTGCTGTTTTGAGAAATGGTCTCATTGTGCAGCCTGGAACTCACTATGTAGACCAGGCTGGCCTTGAACACACATTGATCCTCCTGCTTCCCAAGCACTGGGATTACAGGCATGCACCGCCATACCCTGCTTAGCACCTAACAGAAAGACTTTCTCTAGAAATGAGAGAACACTCAAAAGTTCTAGCAGAACATAAACGGGCACTACAGAACAAAAAGAAAAGTTTCCAGCTTTTCTGATCTGAATTTTTCCAGGGGATTATTTTGGCCTGCTTTAAGAACTGATCTGCACTGTGAGGTGAGGATTCTTTCTCCACTACCCAGCATTACAGTCAACTCTTATTAAATGTATCCCCTAATTTGGTGTGATAAGCTGATGTGTATCACTGTGCTATCCTTGAATAAAAGTTGTACCAACCAAATTAGCAGCAAATATTCAGCATTTATTTAGCCTATTTAGTATGTAAAATAACACTGATTCTTTCCAATAAGTCTGTTCTTCCAAATTTTAATTTCAGATTTGTTTTATAAACACACAAAGCATAATTGAGGACATTAAAATTGTTTAAAATCCACTTACTAAAAAGTCATTCCCATTTATTTATTGATACCCTGCTTGTTTCACATTAAATTTGTTAAAACAAAACAAAACAAAACAAAACAAACAGGGCACTAATGAAAATAATGAGGGTGGCGTTTAGTTCAGTTGGTAGAGTACTGAAGCCCTGGGTTCGATCCCCAGCACCGCAAAAATGGGAGACGGACCTGGCAGCCCACTCCCAAAGCAATCCTGAAATAATCAGCCAGCGAAAATCCTGTCAATAGTACAGAAGCACTGACACAGAGCCAGGCATGGCACAGTGTTGGGGAATGTTTTGGTCTGTTGTATACAGGGTCGCTTTGAGTCGGAAGCTACTCAATGGCACCTAATAACAACAGCAATGAAAATAATAGCAAAATAATAAAGAGTTAGAACCAGAGACTATATTAACAAAAAGTCAATGGAAAGAAGAACATAACATGTTGATCATAAGAGACTGACATAGTTATAATACCCTAGTTTGGTGGATTTAACGCTCTGTCACAAGGGAAAGGTAGACAAGTTCAATTACATAACTTTCAAAAGAAAGGCACATTTATGTCCCTCCAAGCAAATCAAACACGTGTTCTGAAAGGAATTTCTTCTAGAAATGGATTTTGACAGGGCCACAATGTGACAGAGGAAATAAAACATGTGCCCAGCCTTTAGCAAATGCATATAGATTACTGTAGCAGACATTTCCTTTGGCCATTTCCCGTACTTTAAAAAATTTCCTTGTCCCTACTTAAAGCTTTCTTGTTTTAAATATTCTTATAAGGTGTCTTAAATTCCTCATGAGACAGGAAGAGAATGAATCGTTTTTAAAAGCAACTTATTTATAATACACAAATTCAAGCCCTAGATATGTAAAGTTATTTGTCTAGGAGGCCCCTAAACTGCTATTTTTGCTTTTTTGTACAGACCTGCTTTTTTTTTTAAACTGATGGCCTCTCTAATAGGTCCTGCCTCTTTGCTGTTTCTAAGCTACTATAAATTTAGAAACCAAATAATCAGCCTTATCAGACCATGTGCAAATTAAAAGTAATCAGGCTCTGATTAAAAACCCAACTGGGCTAGGGACACAGCTCAGGAGTTAGAGCATCTGCTGGGCATGGGCAAGACCCTAGGTTTGATTCCCAGCACCACAAAAACAAAAACAAACAAGCAAACACTCAACTATGGAATAGCTTAAAAATAAAATGCATTTTGTTGGCTATGTTGTCAACTTAGAGTCTGGTTTTGGCTTAGTTCCGAATATTTAACTTTAATTGTAACTTCTCAAACTGGTGTTTCTGTACTGTAAAACGTTATTTATACCATTACTTTCAACTGTAGAATAATATTTAGGCAACTAAATTTTAAAGATACGCTTGTAATTTACCAAAAATAAATGAAAGTGTAAAGGAAACTACAACTAGCAAAATATGTTCTTTTTCACAAAGTTCCCAGTGAAAAGTATTATCTGGGGCCGGGCGTGGTGGCGCACGCCTGTAATCCCAGCAGCTCGGGAGGCGGAGGCGGGAGGATCACAAGTTCAAGACCAGAGGCAGTCTGCGTAACTTAGCAAGACCCTGTCTCAAAAAGTAAAAAAAATGGGCTGAGGTGCAGCTCAGTGGTCCAGCACTTGCAGCGCATGCAGGCATGAGGCCCTGGGTTCAACCCCCAGTACAACAACAACAACAACAACAACAACAACAAAAAAAGTATTATCTGTCAGGGAGGAATGAAAAACACAATCAGACTAAAATTAGTCTCCACTTAAATAACTGCCCCTGAACAGTTCTGGTCAACTTTTTTTTAACAAATGCAAAACAGTAACAATAACATTATTTGGATAAATTGGTAAACTATGCAAACAACGTTATTTTGGTTTGTTGTTACATTAAAAAATATCTATCCCATTCTTACCTATTAGCATTTAAACTCAGTCCAATAGAATGGGAACAATTTTTGATATCAGAATCTACAGAAGATGAAGTTTTTTGTACAGTTTTCATCAAGTCAAAATCCTCCATAGTGTACAGAAATTGTTACATTCTCTTATTTGGACATATACATTCTTTCACTGTTTTTGGAAGGAACTGAATCCGAGTCATCTTCAGATGCTTCATCCTCTACCGGCATTTTCAGTTGCTAACATTCAGAACTGTGAAATATCCTAAACTTCCAAGAGTCTGAAAATGAATGGGGAAAAAATACTACTATAAAAGCCACTAAACTCAGCAACTGTCTCTTCATGACGTTAGAAACCTTCACTTCTTTCATACAAATCTACAGTAAGGACAGCAACATTATTCATAATGGCCAATATGTAGAATAAACCCAAAAGTTCATCACCAATTGAATGGATAAACTAACATGGCACATCCATATAATGGAATATTACTTGACCGTAAGGAGGAATGAAGGATGGACACATGCTACAAAACAGATGAACACTGGAAACACTGTGCTAAGTAAAAGAAACCAGTGAAAAAACAAACCACGTATGGTATGATTCCATGTATGTGAAACATCCACAAGAGGCAAGTCCACAGCGACAGAAAGTAAATTAATGTTTGCCAGCACCTAAGGGAAGAATGGCAGTGACCGCAATGGGTACAGAGCATCATTATGGACTGATGAAAAGCTCTGAATTAGATACGAGGGATGATTCTACAACTTTGTAAGATAGTAAAACCAGCCAGTCTTGGTGGCTCAAGCCTATAACCCCAACATTCAGGAGGCAGAGGTAGCAGGATCACTGCAAGTTCAAGGCCAGCCTGGTCTAGGCAGTGAGTTCCAGGCCAGCCAGGGATACACTGTGAGAACCTGTCTCAAGAAAACAAAACAAAACCCACAAAACCCTAAAACCACTGAATTGTACACTTTGCAAAAGGTGAATTTTATAGTATGTGAATTATAAATCTCAATAAAAATCTTTATTAAGGGTGATTTGTAGAAGTTGTTTCAGTTCTTTCAGGTATTAAAGAATTTTACGTGTTTAGTAATCTAGGTTCTAGACACAATTCTATTATGTAACAAATGGAATGCCTACATGCTTTGTTCATTTATTTAATAAATCCTATCATACATACATCTTTACTGATTTATACAGCAACCACAAGAATTTAGCTATTTAGTATTTAATTTGATATTCAAAAGAGCCATTAAACTGTTAACACAGTTGCATCTCCCTTGAACGGAAGTACATTTTGCATGATATGGCCTTTTGTACTCTGTGCATGTATTACTTCTTGAAAAATCAATTACTTGCCAGGTTAACTAACGTTTTAGTGAAGCTTGGTATAGAGAGGCAAACTGGTTGCTATAACAGGACAAACAATATGCTTATTTCTTAGGGAATTCAAGCATTTAAAAAAAGATCAAGGAGGAAAAAAAGAATGGAAATCTATGCTGGTCACAAAATGAAAAGCTTAGAAAGTGCAACAGAGGAAAATTACCTAGTATTCCGGTTCCTCTAGATTTCCACTTCTAGGGCCTGGTTTTGTAAATCAGTACACCCAAAATAAATCAGCTCATCAAGGAGGCATTTCTTTCAGGGATAGGAGCAAAAGCCCAGGGTAACCAGATCTAACTAAATTGATTTGTCCCCCGCGGCTCAGCAGATGGCCAGTGACAAATAGGGTATTGAAAAAGTCCGGGGCCCCTTCCAATTGGCAAGGAAAACACCTGGGTTCAAATCACCCTACTCTGATCCCCGAGAAACACAAATTCTCCAGGCGGGTGGATCTGCAACCCATCTACCATTTCCCCCGCGGAGATAAACCGGTTGCAGCAGGTCGAGATGGAAAGCCACCTGAAACTCAAGGGTGCTCCTCCGGGGGTTAGTGGGTGGGTGGGGATAAAGAAACAGTAGAGTGGAGGGACCGTGCAGGATGCAAAAATTTAAAAAGAGAGACAAACTTGATAGAGAATGGATACGGGAACAAGCCCGTTTTCATATTTCCCAGCAAGGAAACAGGATACTTCTGTCCCCCACCCTACAACTCTCATCACAATGGGAAGCTTGGGAAAGAGCAGGGCTGGGGGCTCCACCAACAGGCTGAGTTAACCCGGCGTCCTCTTTGCTGGCCTGGGGGAGGGCAGACGGGCTGGCTGTGTTGGAACTAGACCCAGTCGCTGGTGCCAGCTGTAGGGTCAAAAAGGAGAGGGGAGTGCGAGCCCACGCGGGCGCAGACAGGGAGGACAGAGAGAACCCACCAACCACCGCGACTCCTAAAGGGTGCCCCGGTACCTCCACAAAAAAACCAAAAAACCACAAGCCCCGCCCCGCCCCTTGGAAAGGCTGCTCTACGATTGGGCCACGCGGGTGTCACTCAAGGGCACGGAGTCTAGAAAAGGCGCCCGCAGCAGGCAGCGCCACCACACGCCAGCTGGCTCCAGCAGGGTTGGTCCCTTAGCCTCCTCCTTTCTCCCCCGCCTGTCAGTGCACACACGGGTACGGCTAAGCTGATGTCTTCTAAGTTCCGTCCCCCATTTCCCGCGGCAGGTAGTTCCCCGCAGGCTGAAGCCACTTACCTGCCCGCCGCGTTACTGCCGATGTCTGGGTCGGGCGACCGGCTTCGCGTGACCGTTAAACTCGAGGGAACGTGCGCGCGCCCGGCGTCTCGCCCGCGATTGGCTGCTCCAAAGGGGGCGGAGACGGCTGAGCAAGGCGCACGCGTCGACCCCCTGCTCGTCCCGGGCGCGCAGCTTGACCCAAAGACTTAGGTTCGCCGCTTGGGACCCAAGGGGGCGGGGCTTCGGGCAACCCTCCACTTTGATTGGCTGTCTGGGAACCCCAGGGCTGCCACGCGGGAGAGCGGTCCCAGCTTCTCGCATGCGCAGTTAGTGAGACTGAGGCTCTAAGAGGTGAGGGAACCCGCGGCGAGAGTACGACGCGTGCGCGGACCCGGGAGCGCACTTGCATTCGGTGGTCTGCGGTGGTCCGTTTTGTCCCTGTATGTTTGCGGCGCGAGGCCAGTCCGGAGACCAGGTAAGCGTCGCGGAGGAGCCAGGCGCTTCTACAGCTGCCTGTGACTGTCACGGGCTCTGGAGAGAGGCCTGGAAGCCAGAACGCCTGACTTTTTCATGGCTTGCGATCCTGAGTCGTGCAACTAGTTTACTAAGGGCCTGCGGGCAGGGAGGTGGAGCGGCCCTGACTCCCGAGCCAAGTGTTCTCTGGACTTCGTTTCCCCCAGTCTGCGGAGGAGCCGCCATGGGGCTCTCCAAGCACTCACGGCGGGGGAGAGGAGAAGAGATCACCCGCCTGCAGGAAACAGTCCGCGGAGGCCCAGGTCCTCGTTTACTTATTCCGCAGAGCCTGATGGAGCTCTGGCCCAGCCATAAATGCTGTTTCTGAGAGCAGCACATAGTTGTCAACACTGCCCTTGCTGGGGTTCCGGAGGACCGCAGAGAACCTGCTTTCCTTCTCGTGGGCCCCCACCCCATTTCAGACGCACTGTCCAGTCCTCATTCTCCAGCCTCGTTAGCCTTTAGGGTACTTCCACCTCTTAGATTTCCTTCAATGTCCTGGCCTCAGCGATAATTCACACAATCACTTAAGTGTAACGATAAAACTTAAGTCTCCTTCCCAGACTTCATCAGTGCATGTCAGATCTCAAACTTAAACTGAAACTCACCCCTCACTGTATTAATCCACCGCTTCATGTAACACTTGCCAAAATCACATTACTTTTAAGCACACAGCTCTTTTTGGTGACCATATTTTATGGTCGCGTGCGCGCGCGCGCGCGCACACACACACATTCACACACACACACACAGCAGCTTTATCGCTAATTCCATTTGGTTACAAAGTTTATTAGACACACTGTAAATACAGAAGAACTGAGAAGCGTGAATTCCTGAGACAGCTGCAGGCAAAGAGAAGTGTCTTTCTCTACAAAACAAAGATTAACCCCCGACCAGTACTGTGATTGGGATTTAGCTCAGTGGGTAGAGCTCTGCGCTGCAGTCTCTGAGGCCCCGAGTTCAATTCCCAGCACCGCAAAAATGGGAGAAGGACCTGGCAATCCACTCCCAAGGCAATCCCGAAGCACTCAGCCATTGAAAACCCTATGAGGGTCGCTATGAGTCGGATACCGACTCGATGGCACCTAACAACAACAGTACTGTGATTAGTTCCTAACCATGGAAATGGCATGGCTGCAAAATCAGATGGGCTCTGTTAGCTTATGAGTGTTTTTGACCTTTGTTTTTGGCAGCATGACTCCAGATAATTTCTTTTGAGAATTTTTTTAATGTATTAATATCTTTTTTGACATTGAACCCAGGGCCTTGTGCCTGCTGGGCAAGTGCTCTACCACTGAGCCACACCCCCAACTCCTTTTTTTATTTCTTGAGACAAGATCTTGCTAAATTGCACAGGCTATCTTTGGCCTCAAACTTGATGTACCAAGTCACTGGGATTATAGGTATTTACCACAGCACCCAGCTACCACTACTGTCTTCACAAGCCAACATGTTCAGGAATTAGCATTCCGATAAACTTGTTAACTAATGCAGTGACATATTTTAGTAAGGTTATTTACACCATATTTCTTACACCTTAGGTTTAGCTCTTTGGTTGTCTTAATTTTAGAAAATTCAAAGTGAAAAGTGCCTTTGACTAATAGCACTAGATAGAAGAAATGTGTTTTTAAAACCTTTATAAACAAGAAGAAATGTCTTTGTGTTGGGGGGGTACTGGGGGTTGAACCCAGGGACTCACCCTTGCATGCTTTGCAAGTGCTGTGCCACTGAGCTGCACCCCCCAGCCCTTTTTTTTTTTTCTTTTTGAGACAGTGTCTTGCTAAATTACACAGACTGCCTCTGGTGTCGAACTTGCAATCCTCCTGGCTCTGCCTCCTGAGTTGCTGGGATTACAGGTGTGCGCCACTGCACCGGGCTCTAAGAAATGTCTTTTTAAAAGCTTTATAAGTGAGCCAGGCGCAGTAGTGCATGCCTGTAATCCCAGCGGCTTGGGAGGCGAGGGCAGGAGGATCGCAAGTTCGAGACCAGAGGTAGTCTGTGTAATTTAGCGAGACCTGGTCTCAAAAAAGTTAAAAAAAAAATGGGCTGAGGGTGCAGCTCAGTGGTACAACACTTGCAAAGCATGCAAGCGCAAGGCCTTGGGTTCAACCCCCAGTTCCGGGGTGGGAGGTGGGGGGGAAGCTTTATAAATGAGTTAAAAAGATAGTCTTTAAAGGCCAAACAAATTTTTGAATATAGAAAAGAGGACAGGGCTTCAGAAATTCCTAATATGTTAAGTATGACTGTTCAGCTGATCTGAATAACCCCCCATACTAGAGACTTGTACTACTATCTTTCATGATTTTTTTTTTACTATATTTCATAATTCCTAAAAATACTTGCTTAAAGTAAGACTTGTTTTGTTGAAGGTGATTCTGTCAATGTAAACCTGCTGGAAAGTCAGGCTATATTTTTTGACATCATAATGGTCCCCTTGGCATGTGATTTCATAGGCCAGAATTATGACCTCACCAAATAGCAAGTCTTGGGGAAGTTCATGTTTTCCAGATACTACTTAAATTGGACCATACCACATAAAATAACATATAGGTCACTATTCTATATGCCTTTTTACTCTTAACTCCAAGAACCCCATAAAATAATTCATTTGCAGACTGGATTTATGCCATAAGGTCACAATTTATGTGGTTTGTAAGTCAGAGGTTCCTCAGCTTTGTAGTTTAGGGAGCTGAATAGCTACATTTAATGTGCACATTTGTGGCAACATGTTTGATCTTGTTTTCACCCCATGTCGTATTATCTCCATTTTACAGACAAGGAAACATGGCCAACGTCGCACCATAAGTGAACCACAGTGTTGAGACATTGAGTGCAGGACCTGACAACCACAGACTCACACCTGCTGGGTGTGGTGGTGCACACTTCTAACCCTGGCGCTTGGAGGCCCAGGCAGGAGCAGCACAACTTCAATGCTAGCCTGGGCTACATAGTGAGACCCTTTCTCAAAACGACAACAACAACAAAACAAAACAAAATAAAACTCACATTCCTCTACAGTACGGCCTTTCTGGGACAGAAAATGAGAGGAAGAGTCAATAAGGCAAAGTTAAGGGAATTGATCTAACATGTTTTTTAAGGAACTGGGAAATGAACAAATCTGGAGATATGAAAGATAAACAAGCTGTGGAAAGGATAAATTTAGTTTCAAAAGTTGGAAACCTCATGGTCTTCCAAGATAAGTCTTCCTGAGAGAAGCCACATAGTGTGCATTCCTTACTTCCTTTATTTGTGTCAAATACAGTAATTGGGGTTTTGCCAGAGTCTCACTATGTAGCGCAGGCTGGCCTCGAACTTGCAATCCTCCTGCCTCTACCTCCTAAGTGCTGGGATTACAGGCATGCACCACCATTGCACAGTAATGCATTTGAAAGTGCTTTGGCCACACTTAGGTCCTAAGCAAGTACAAAGCATTAATGGTAATACAAGCTTTGAGACTTTTAGAAGAAAACATAGAATGTTATTACCACTGCCTTTTTTCATGTGTTCCTGTTTTAATAGCGTAGTTGATAAGTGATAAGATTTCTGTGAGATGCCATAAATAGAAAATCACAATGGTGGGCACAAATAGGACAGGTGCAATGCTGTGTGGATTAAAAGTTTTCTGTGTAAAGAAAGATAAACAGGATGCCAGCATCATGTGAATTGCTTTTCTCTTTATGTATTTTAGTAGTTGTCTCGAGTTCTGCAGCAATGAGCCTATTAAATTCAGACTAAACCCAGAGTGGTCTCCTTTTCCACTTGTCCCCCCCAGAACAGCTCTGCATTTCCTACTGGAGCTGGCATGCTCTGTTGGAGAAGTGATTCCCTGTGAACGCTGACTGTGGATGAGAGGTACTTTCTTTAGTGTGAAGCTCAAGATTAGAGGGGGCCATGGGCTGTTTCAGAACTGACCTGCAGTACTCCACAGTTCCCTTTGGAGAGGCGTGTCAGGCATCATAAGGACTGCAGGCTCTGGAATAGGAGGACCACGGCTGGGGGTGTAGCTTAGTGGTAGAGCACTTGCCTAGCATGCAGAAGGCAAAATTTTAAAAATAAAAATAAAAACACCACACTTTTGAAACAGGAATTATTATGAAGCGTTTCTCAAAAAATCATTCTCCTCTCACTTAGCTTCTGGTGCCATCTGCAGGTGGCTTTGTCTTTTCAAAGCTGCAGCATTGCCCGTTAGACTTTTGAAGTTCACTGTGTTTGGTCCTTAATCATTTATTGGATCACTATTTTGAGACCTGAGATTTCATCTCCTTATTGGGGAGGGGGGGAAAAGATATGAATAACAGGTAATTCAGCACTCCTGAATTCTAGTCTCAACTTCTTAAATGTTATAGAAACAAGCATCTTTTAAAAGTCTCTGTCCAAGCAACCAGAACTTGCTGATCACCTATTCTAGTACAATGTTAGTGAAACTTCATTGTGCCTCAAACTCTCCTGAGGATTTTTGTTTTTGTTTTGTTTTTGTTTTGTTGAGGCAGGGCCTCACTATGTAGCCTGTGGCCTTGTACTCACTATGTAGTCCAGGCTGGCTTTGGCCTTGAATTCAGGATCTTTCTGCCTCTGCCTCCCAAGTGCTGGGATCACAGGCATGCGCCGCCAGGCCCGGCCCGAGGATCTTGTCAAAGAGCAGGTGCTTAGTAGGCCGGGGGTAGAGTCTGAGAGTCTTCATTCCTGACAAGCTCCTGTGTGGGGCTACAGCCCCTGCTCCTAGGCCACACTTGGAATAGCAGGATCTAGAGCTACATCTGCCACCACCAGCATATGGTGGCAGATGCAGCCACCACTTTTGTTTTTAATGTGACTACTAGAAATGTAGAATTTCACATGCAGCTCACAGCATATTTCTGTCAGATGACACTGTTCTAGAACATTAACACAAGGGAGGTGACATTTCTGGTGCTTTTTTTTTTTTTTTTTTTTTTCCAGATGACCCAGTTTCTCAGTCCCCTCATCACCATGTCACCTCTGGTAGCTCAAATCAATATTCATTTCCTTCTGTTCTCTAGGTGATTTCCTTGCCCTCCCATCACACTCCTTCACACTTAGAATCTGGTCCCTGGACCGGCAGAAACAGCCTCACCTGGGGGCTGGTGGGAAGAGCAAAGAGGTGCCCTACCCCTGACGAAGGGGCTAACCTGGAATTCACAGGACTCCCAGGGGACGTGTGTGCATGCAAAGGTTGGAATGGTGAGACTGGTTTGTGAATGCATTAACGTCATCTCTTCTAAAAAACCCCGGTTAGGTACGTCTATACCTCGACCCCTTCAGTTAGTTTTAATGACCTTTCTCCAAGGTTGGTACACCATCAAAGTTGTAGCTAAGGGAAACTGGTACTCTGTGCTCTTTCTAAGAAAAATACTTGTCCTGACAGTGGCACACACCTGTAATCCCAGGACTTAGGAGGTGGAGGCAGAAAGATCACGAGTTCCAGGCCAGCCTGGGCTACATATTGAGACCCTGTCTTAATAAAACTAAGAGCTGGGGGTATAGCTCACTGGTAGAACACTTGCCTAGCATGTGCAAGGCCCTGGGTTTAATTGGAAGCATTGCGAAATAAATTTTAAAAAGGTTTAAACAGTGAATTTTGGATAAAAAACCTCCAGAAGACAATTCCAGAAATCAAAATCTTAAGCTTTCCTGAAAATCTTAAAAGTCAAATATACTTTATCTTTTATCTTTTTTCTTTGTTTTCAGTGCTGAGGATCAAACCCAAGGCCTTGTACAGGCTGGGTAAGCACTCCTCCACTGAACTGCACTCCTGCACTCTCAACCCATTTTTTTTTCCCCAGTGTGGTACTGGGAGGGTTGAAGCCAGAGCCTTTGCAAGCGCCCTACACTGCGCTGCACCCCTGGCTCTCCCCAACCCACCTTTGTTGTTGTTTTTATTTTTTTGAGACAAGATCCCGCTGAATTATGTAGGCTGCCTCTGGCCTCAAACTTGGGATCCTCCTGCCTCCACCTCTCACATCTCTGGGACTACAGGCCTGTGACTGTGCCCAGTGTGTGTGTGTGTGTGTGTGTGTGTGCACGTGTGCGCGTGCTGCTGGGTGTGGAACCCAGGGTCTTGCACATGCTGTGTAAGTGCTATGACACCCCACCTCAACCCTTTATCCTTCCTTTTTTTTTTTTTTTTTTTTTGCAGTACTGGGTGTTGAGCCCAGGGCCTCGCGCTTGCATGCTTTGCAAGTGCTGGACCACTGAGCTGTGCCCCCAGCTCTTTTTTTTTTTTTTTTTTAACTTCTTTTGAGACAGGGTCTCGATTCTCGATAAATTACGCAGACTGCCTCTGGTCTCGAGCTTGCGATCCTCCCACCTCCACCTCCCAAACTGCTGGGATTACAGGCATACGCCACCACGCCCAGCTCACTCCTTTATCTTTCTTGGTGACTTGAAAGGAGTGGTAGGTATCACCATCCTCTACCTCCCTCCAGTAGAGCTGTCAATGACACAGCATTACCTTCTACATCTAGTTTTAACCTGGATTGCTCCTGTCACAGATCTTGCTGCATAGTTGACCATGTCATCCCAGAAGCAAAATGTCTTTTCTGGTTTTGGTTGATTGTGGAAGCTGGAAGAAGGAATGTGTACAGGCTGGCACTTAATACAATGTAGGTTTCAAATCCTGAAAAAGCACTCCATGTGTGACTTGGGGGCATATTACAATTTGAGAACCATTACTCTATGGTATAGTATCTGTCCTGGGCTGTGGGTATTTATAGATGTCTTCTTTTCTCCTTTATGGTACAGGCTCCTTATGCTCCCTGAGACCCATACCTGATACTCAATAGATGTTTAAAACACTCACCATACAAAGGAACATTCCCTTTTGTAAAGAATTCGGACCTGTCATCTCTGAACCTGACCAACTGGGAAGAGACTCAGACAATGAGAGGGACATTAATCTATGTTTGGATCAGGTATTCAGAGTGGAAGCCATCATCGAGGAAAAGTAGAGCCAAGGGGAAGTCAGGATAGAGAGACAGCCCTAGATTAAAGCACACACTCACAGAAAGGAATTGGGGCAGAGCTGTCACGACTGCCGGTTTCCTCTTACTAGCACTGCTTTTCACCATTTTTCTTTTTTAATGTCAAGATGAGCTATAATTTGAGCTGCTCTTATTGTCCCCCAAAGACTTCAAGTTGTGCTGTGCATATCAGAAGAATTGAAATGCAATCTGTATTCTTCTTTGGGCTTTAGGGAAGTGGAACCATGGGTGTGTTTGTCATTTTTAGCAGTATTGGAGTATGGCCAAAGCTCCAGGACATACTAGACATGTCTAGAATTGTCTGATTGGCTGTTGGAATTAGCCATTAAACAAAGCAGCCAGTAAGTGAACACTGGGGACCTTTTTGAACTTCAGTTGGGTGGGGGATCTTCCAGGGTGTGTGTCAGCTCTGAACTAGGACAGAAGGGTAGAGATCTGAAACAGTGGGCTGTGAAAGGCAGTTGACGAAAGCACTGTCCTCTCTGTCCTTTGTCTGGGATTCTCACCTTATCTCAGACTTGCTTCCTGTCTTTGTCACTGCACTGTATGCTGGTGCTGTCCTGCCTGGTCATTTCACTGACTGGTGGAAGAAAAACCCAGGAAAAGCACTGGGCTCATGTTGCGCAGTGAATACACTCTAGGGACTCAAAGCCCTGGGATACACAAAGGGATGGTGTTCTGTAGATTGAAAGCAGAAATAAGGAAGAGGAAATTTTGGACAGTAACTTAGTTCATTCCCTTGTTCATAGGTAGGTAGTTGATTATGGAAGAGATTTCAGGGAGTGTCTGGCTTTACCACTTATCTTGAGGATGCTTCTAAGATATTTTACACACATTAAACAAAACTAATATTCAAAGCAGTTTTCCTTGGCACACTGTATGTCAAAATACCAAGGGTGCCAAAATATGTCTACATGTTTTAAGAGATGTATTACTTTTAAAGTTGAATTGAATTACAGTAGCAATATGTAGCATGACGTTCACTCAAATGATGGTGTTAAGTGAATGCTTGTGCTACCATGCAACAGGCAGGACAAAGAAAATGGTGGGAGCACAGTTGTCATTTGAGGAGGGCATGACCATTGTGAAGTGCTATTTGAAATTTGAGAACATTGTAGTCCAGTGACAGTGGAGGCCTAACACTTGCACATACTTGTGGTAAAGTTGAGGCGCATGGGACTGTGTGTGAGGTGCACAAGGGAAGATCTGGGAGGCCTCGTACGGCAAGTCCTGCTTCTGCTGCTGTTGTGCCCACTTTGAGCACCTCTCGTAATCGCAGAGGTCGAGCATGACTTGTATTCATCTTTTATCTGTACTGAGTATTTACAATTTTAATACAGCTTTTTCCTTTCTTAAAATGTGTATACTTTTTTTTGGCACACTCTGTATATTCCATCACAGCCAAAGGGCACCTTCCAGTATTGTCTTAATTATTGCCTACTGGAACTAAAAGGACATATTGAACATCACAAAAAAGATGGATTTAGACTATAATGTCCATCATGGAATTGAAAATTAGCAGTAGCCTAAGACTTGAAAAGTATGTTGTGCCTCGTATTTATTTCCCAGGCAAACAGCAGGGGAAGAGATGAGAAATATTATTGCCATTCTAAAGATGACCCATGTCATCTCCGTATCACCTGTACTGATTACTCAGATAGAAGCTTGCGTTAAAAGCAACAGGAAATACACCTGGTTTATAGCATGTCTTCATGAGCTTCCTCCTCGGTGCTACCAAGACCCCAGGGAGGACACAGCAAATGTTAGAAGTCACAACTGACAGTGGGTGAGGGGTGGGCAGTGAGTGAGCTAAGAGCAATCCTGGGTCAGAAATCTGCTGGATGTCCATTTACCCTAGAAGGTGGCTCCTGCCTATGACACAGGCCAATTGCCATGACTAGAATGTACAAGGTTTCACATAGTAAAAGCAGGCATTTATAGCCTTGTAGAGAACAGTACGTGAGATCAGTGCCTGAGTGGTCCTCAGGGAAGACACAGTAGACACAGAATGGTTCTCAGAATCCCCCTGGACAACAGAGATTTTACTAACACTCCATCTCAAACCTCAAAAAGCACCAACAGGGGCTGGTCGTGGTGGCGCACGCCTGTAATCCCAGCGGCTCGGGAGGCGGAGGTGGGAGGAACGCAAGTTCAAGACCAGAGGGAGTCTGCGTAATTTAGCGAGACCCTGTCTCAAAAAGTAAAAAAAAATGGGCTGAGGTGCAGCTCAGTGGTCCAGCACTTGCAGAGCATGCAGGCGCGAGGCCCTGGGTTCAACCCCCAGTACCACCAAAAAAAAAAAAAAAAAGCACCAACAAAGCCCTCTCCAGAAAACTTCTTCTCTAAGCCGGGCTCTGTGGCGCACGGCTATAATCCCAGCTGCTCCGGAGGCAGAGGCAGGAGGATCGCAAGTTCAAGACCAGAGGCAGTCTGCATAACTAGCGAGACCCTGTCTCAAAAAGTAAAAAAAATGGGCTGGGGTGCAGCTCAGTGGTCCAGCATTTGCAAAGCATGCAAGTGCGAGGACTTGGGTTCAACTGCCAGTACTGCCAAAAAAAAAAAAAAAAAAAAACAACCTCTGATCTTTTTAAGTCTATGTCAAGGCTGCATGGAAAAAGGCCCATTCACCCATCTTCCAGCTGGGAAGTGGGCCTGGCTTGTGACATGGGCCCATTCATATGGGAGACCTTTCAGATCCTTCTGCCTTTTGTCCCCTTGAAAATGGCACGGGCCTGTGGGATTCACCATATCCCCACACCCAGGGCTCTAAGCCCACGAAAAATTGAGTTCAAGTACAGGTGTGGGTGCAATGTTAAAATTTAGAGGGCTCACGTTCAGTTCAGGTTCAGCTTTAAAGTTTTGTTTTGATTTGTTTTTTGTGGTACTTGGGAGTTGAACCCAGGGCCTCATGCATCCTTTGCAAGTGCTCATCCCCCAGCCCACTTTTTAACTTTTTATTCTGAGTCAGAGTCTCCCTAAGTTACGCCGGCTGCCTCTGGTCTTGAACTCAAAGCCATCCTCCTGCCTGCACCTCCCAAGTAGCTGGGACCACCACTACACTGGCTTCAGCTTTAGAACTTTACTCCTATGTGTAGATAGACAAGTAAAACTTTTTTAAAAATCTTATTTATAATAAAATAACTAATGGTACAAAAAAAATTTAAAAGCTTAACCTGAGCCAAATTTTTCACTGGGTTTGTAGGGCTGCTATCTAGAAATAAGATTTAAACCTGAACCCTCTAAATTTTAACATATTGAACCCACATCCAACCTGAACCCAATTTTCACCTTGAAGCCCTGCTCATAACTATTATTTCTTGACCTATTTGTCAACTAAGTAGTTTCAGCCATATGCTGTGTCTTGTAAATGTTTTGTTAAACAACACTTTGAGCTGGGTGTGATAGTACACACCTATAATTCTAGCACTCAGGAGGCTGAAGCAAGAGGATTGAAGAAAATTCAAAGCCAGCCTGGGCTATACAGCAAGACCCTGTCTCAACACACACACACACACACACACACACACACACACACACACACACACACACACACACAGTCTCTCTTCCCCCCTCCCCCCCAAGCTGGGGATGTAACTCAGTGGTAGATCATTCTCTGCATGCATGAGCGCATGAGGCCTTGGGTACAATCCCCAGCACCACCACCCTGCAACCCATTTGTTCTTTGAATTTCTTTTCTCCAACTAGCTTGTATGCTCCACAAAGACAATGTCTATCTTTCACATCCTGTCCTTCAGTATACTTTGCATGGTGTTTTAGACCGAACAGGAGCCTTAGTAAAAGCTGGTTGGTTTGGTAGTTCTAATGATGAGGACCAGTTGGATCACGTCATTGGCAGTATGTCTGAGGGAACAGATGTTCCTATTCAAATCCACAAAGCTGGAAACATTAAAAAGCAACAATCATGACATTGATTGATAGTGAAGTTTACTGTGTCAGACTGTTTAAGCTCAGCTGTAAAACAGACTCTTATATTGTCTTTACATTGTAAATGTAGATTTCAGATTCACAAACATTTGAATACTATCCCTGGACTCGGATCCTAATTCTTACTTGGTACACTAATTAATACTTACCAAATTACAGCCCTATTCCTTTGAATTTCACTCTTAAAACCTGAGAAAATAGCACTTCCATGTACCTAGAAGATATTTTTGGTCTGCTACAAGGAAATATTTATTAGCTGGCAAGACATGGGAGGTGAGGACACAGCTGACTAGGCAGGACTAGAGAGGTGCCTAGTGCTGAGCCACCTGACTTCACAGGTCTGAACACCCTTAGTAGTATGGGTTGTTTTGGGAATTGTTATAAAAAAGGTTGTCTGAGAGCCAAGCACTGTGGCACATGCCCATAACTCCAGTGACTGGGGAAACTGAGGCAAGAGGCAGCCTATGCACCTTAATGTCTTAGACTATAATATCCATCATGGAATTGAAAATTAGCAGTAGCGTGAGACTTGAAAAGGATATTGTGCCTCACAAGTTGTTCCTGTACAAAAGGGGCTGGGGGTGCAGCCCAATGGTGTCATACTAGGAAGGAAGGAAGGAAGGGAGCAGGGAAAAAAGAAGAAAAAACAGTCTTAGAAAAGGGAAAAGAAAAGCTGACTTAGAAGCTATAGAGTGTCATCCTGGGGGCAAGGGCATCTTATTGAAAAGCTGGTCTCTATGTGTCCATTCCAGGTCCCGAGCAAGCCAGGCCACATCCCTGATGAGCACCTCAGGTTTGTTTCGTTTTCCTGTGCCCCTGGCAAGAGTGTGTGCAGTGCCTCAGGGACTCCGGCTTTGGGAGAAGCTGGCACTGCTGTCCCCAGGACTGGCTGCCACTGCAGTGCCCATGGCAGGCAAGAAGGACTGCCCTGCCCTGCTTCCCCTGGAGGAGAGCGAACTCCAGGAGCAGTTTGTGAAAGGACACGGTCCAGGAGGCCAAGCCACCAACAAAACCAGCAATTGTGTGGTGCTCAAGCACGTGCCCTCAGGCATCGTTGTCAAGGTAGAGACTGGGGGCTGGGGGTAGCCCTGGGGCTCCCCAGCCACAGTCGCTTTCTCCCACCTCTGGAGGATGGCCACTGCAGACATGCCTGTGCTCTGAGCTGCTCTGTGAGGCAGAGCCTCCTGCCCAGCCTTAGGAGCCTGGTTCCAGCTCCTGGAGGCCAGGGCATCGCTGCCACCCTTGAACTTAAAAGATGACAAGCAGCATCCCAAGCAGGCAAAGCAGTGGCTATCCAACCTATTCCATGCAGATGCCCCGGCACCACTGAGGTTCATAGCCCAGAGGGCCACAGGCAGGCCATGCCCTCAGCCAACCAGCTGACCGATGGTAGGAGGGCCAGGCTCCATAGCCCTCGCCTCCTTTGGTGAATATCAATGACACCTGCCCTTGTGGAGAAGGGAGGGCTGAGGGCGAGATGGTGGAGCCTCCAAAGTGCTATGGCCAGCTGTTGGGAGGAACCTCCTTATATAAACAGCAAATCTCTAGTCAAGCAGATCACCAGTTGTCAATAAATTCAGAACTCCTAGGAAGTGGCAAAGTGCTTTGACTATTTCTTAGGGGGGGGAGTAGTAGCACTACAGGCTCCAGGAGACAAGCCCTGGCCTGAGGAGCTGCCGCCCATCCTGGCTCTGCAGCCCATGGGCCACTAGAGGGCCTCAGAGCAGCCCTCTGTCAACTAAGCTTTGTCAACACAGCTTTGAGGGATAGAGAGCAGAGGTAGATTTTCCCAGGCCCTGATGAAACTGATAGCAAATACTGCCATATGTCATGGGTGCAGGCATCCTTCCAGTCACCTGCACACGTTACCTCTTTCAGGCCCTACAACTCCGTCTCTGTTTTCATCATGATACAGATGTGAGATGTGAAGCAGACAGGTTAAGTAACTTACCCAATGTCCCACCAATGCAGACTCCATGTTCCTAATTGCTGTGTTTCAGTGCCAACTTTGTAAGCCACAAGCACATCAGTTAAAACCTCAACCACATTTTTTTATTCCTTGAAAAAACTGTCATTTATGAGTGACAAAACTCTGAAACCAGTTTCAATTTTTTATAGCTTCAGATTTGCTTTTGATACTCTTTCATTCCACGGCATTTCCTTCAATCAGCTTTGCAAGGCACTTGCCTATAATCACAATCTAAAGCAGCTCTTTTCTTCCTCCAGAAGGAACCTTGCACTTACACATGGTATGCAAACAGTGCACATGTTGCTCCCTCTGCCACAAGCTAGATCCCTCAGGTGATGTTTTCATAGTTACTTTGGAGCTTTTTAAGTTATCTTGTTGCTTCTAAACAAAAATACCACTCAGTTACAAAACACTCACAGTGAAAGTTACATAATACAGCTGGTATGTGAAGAGGCAGAGGCCACTGGCGCAGGAAGGACCCATCTTCACTCTCCCTGACTCCCAGGGACTTCTGGGAAGTGGTTTTGCCACCCTGCCCTGTCTGTCTTTGTAAAGGGAACAGGTTGAATTAAATGACTCATGAAGTCCTGTCCATCTCTTGACGTTCTGTAGTTTTCATATAATCAAACATTATCTTTTGCAGTGCCATCAGACAAGATCTGTTGATCAAAACAGAAAACTAGCTCGGAAAATCCTGCAAGAGAAAGTGGATGTTTTCTACAATGGTGAAAACAGTCCTGTTTACAAAGAGAAACGAGAAGCAGAGAAGAGAAAGCAAGAAAGGAAAAAAAGAGCAAAAGAAACTCTAGAAAAAAAAAAATTATTCAAACTGTGGGAATCAAGTAAAAATGTCACAGAGAAAACACTTGCAGATTCCAACTGAATCTGCCAGGATGCTTCCAGGGAATGGTGGTGCTGAGACCCATCACAGTGTGGGTGCAGAGCTTTTATTTTTTATTTATATTATTTTTGCAGTACTGGGGGCTTGAACCCAAGGCCTCACACTTGCCTGTACTGCAAGCACTGTAACACTGAGCTGCACCCCCAGCCCATGTTTTGTTTTTACTTTTTGAGACAGGTCTCACTAAATTACGTAGGCTGCCTCTGGTCTTGAACATGTGATCCTCCTGCCTCTGCCTCCCAACTCATTGGGATTACAGATGTGAGCCACTGCACCAGGCTGATAGAGGTTTTAAAGACATTTGATTTAAAGACACTTCACTTGAAAGACATCAGAGTTTTTCAGTGGTGGACACTTGATGCACACTTTTGAGAATAAAACTAAGAAGAAACACAAGGAAGTCGTTATTGTAACAGGATAGTAGCTTCTTTTGCGGGAAGGAAAGGGTGGTCATTGTGACCTGGCACTTGGCAGGGAGTTCGCCTATAAACAAGCAGGGAAGATACTGTGAGGGGAGGGCTGCCATCAGCCTGCCAGGCACAGGGCCTGCCTCATCTTTGCAGAGGAGCCCAGGCTGGATGCCCTGTGCGTACAACCAAGGAAACCTTTTTCTTGGAAGATGTCAGGTGTGGCTCTGCATACCTTGGAGTGAGATGCTCAGGGTGTTCACCCCCATGCAGGGCTCTCTGCACCTCCTGTTGACCCATCCAGGACCCAACTTCCCTTGAGTCTCAGGAGAGGATGCAAGAAACCCCTAACAGTGGGAAGGGAAATTGAGCTGTAGCCTGGAGAGGCTACACTCTTGCTGTTCCTACTGTGGGTGTGGAGGTAGTACAGAGAAGCCACTGGCCCAGAGCCCATTCCCACTGGCCTTTACACTCATGACAGGGGCCTTGCCTGGTGACGGCAGCCCTGACCACATTCCTCACCAAGGCACATGGTCATTACTCAGGGTCAGTGCCGAAGGCACAAGGGGAAAACGAACTCAGAATCCCCATGGCGGGTACTGCTGGAGACCCCCGTGTGGATTCCCAATGCATCCAGCACAACTTGGTTTTTCTCCAGCACCACAGCAGATGTTTCTTCCAGGGAGTACCAGACAAAAGTAGCTTGAGCTTACTAACATTGTATGAAAAATTGATTCTTTTTTTTCCTTTTTTTTTTGTGGTAATGGAGGTTGAGCCCAGGGTCTCGCGCCTGCATGCTTTTCAAGTGCTGTACCACTGAACAGCACCCCCAGCCCAGTTTTTCAGTTTTTGAGACAGGGTCTCGCTAAGTTACACAGACTGCCTCTGGTCTCGCACTTTCCATCCTCCTGCCTCCACTTCCTGAGTCACTGGGATTACAGGCATGTGACACTATGCCCGACCCATAATGCAACTTTATATTATTCCTAGGTAAATACTCATAGTGGGGTGTCATGGGGCATGTTTACAATCCCAGTGACTTGGGAGGTGGAGGCAGGAGGATTAAGGCCAGAGGCAGCCTGCACAATTTAGCAAGACTGTCTCAAAATATTTAAAAAGGAGCTGTAGGTAAGACTCAGTGGTAGAGCATCCTGGGTTCAACACCCCCCAGTCCTGAAGGAAAAAAAAAAAAAACTTTTCGCAGACAACAGTACTAATGATGTCACACAAGATGTTTCTGAACCTGGTGGGAAAACACCCTTGGACAGGTATTTCCAAGCTCTCACTGAAGAGCTACTTATGCCATGGTGGCATACACCTACAATCCCAGCAACCTGGTAAACTGAGGCAGGAGGACTGTAGGTTTGAGGCCAGAGGCAACCTGGGCAACTTAGCAAGACATTCTAAAAATAAAAAAACAAAATTAAAATTGTTCTTAAGAACTCAAGGAACCCTTGCTGGGCACAGTGGTACACTCCTGAAATCCCAGCAATCAGGCTGAGGCAGGAGGATCAACGCCATGTTCGAGGGCAGCCTGGTCTACACAGTGAGTTCCAGGCCAGCATGGGCTACACCGTAAGCCCTTATATCTAAAAACAAAAAGCAAAACAAAGAGAACTCCAGAAACCCACATTTTAATACAAACTGTTAATGAAAATAAGCTTTATTACATCAAGTAATAAATACATACAAAGATGCAAACAGTTTTAGTCATTTTCTTCCAGATGTTTTGATTAACTTACAGTAAACATGGAACTGACATCTACATACAGTCTTAGAATGAAAAATTTTGGGGTGCTTGTTAGGTTTGGTGGGTTGCTCTCTTTTCTGTATTTATAACTTGTGCATTTTTAAGACGGACTTCAAAGCACTAAGAGTCATGCAAATGCTAAAGCAAAACAGAAGTTCCATTAAGCAGAGACTACACTGTATGGCAAAATGGGACCAACTACCAAGTAAAACATGCCATTGGTGTGCATTGAAATGAGTCCTTGGAGGTGTAGGAGCTTACAAAAAAAAAAAAAAAAAAAAACCAATGTGTGTGCATAAACACATTCAAAAGAGAAGATTAAAGACAGACATTGGTATCTTGGAGGCAAACAAGAACTTGCTTAAAAATAACTTCACATGCATCTTTTAAATCAATATTTGAAACAAAAAACAAAAAAAACCTGGGCCATTCCTAACTATTAAAATGCAAATCCTAATTAACTGTGAAATCGTTTCCCAATCTTTGAGACTGTAGGTTCAGAGTCTAGTGAACCATGGGAGAAAAAAACTAAACTGTTACCATTCTGAAAAGGAGTTTCATCTGAACAGGAGACAAGCTATAGCCTCTCATCCACAGGAGCCTTCTACCAGAACAAGGCTAGGACCTGGCATTGCGTTCCGTTTCAGCCAAGCACTCACGAACCAGTCCTCGAGCGTGAATGATGCCTGAGAGAGAGAGAGGCTGGGAATGAGCCCATCACAGAATAGGAGGATCTACTCCTTCCAATTCCAGTTATAAAACCCTCAGATTGGAAGGGTGCTCCAAGACCTACATCCAAACAACCCAAATAAGCCAGGTGAAGTGCCACAGGCCTGCAGTCCTAGCCCCTTGGAGGGTGGGCCAGAAGGGTCAAGACCAACAACATAGAGCTGGGCATGGTGTCACACACCTAGAATCCCAGCACCCAGGACGGAGAGGTGGGAGGATCAACCCAAGCTCAAGGACAGTCAAATCTACATAGTGAGATCCAGGCCAGGCTGGGCTACTCAGTGAGACCCTGTCTTAAAAACCACCCACAACGCAGTCTTCTAACGGCACGACACCCCTACCGCCCTGTCCTCTGTTGCCCTTCTTCACCACGCTGTGACAAGCTTGTGTGGCTTGGCTATAGGCTGGGGGCACTAGGTCTTTCTTGTTACTAGAGGACCAGCACCTGGTTCAGGGCATGACCTGCAGTGGCCAGGTGGTACGTCCACATGTTCACGCGAACCCTCGAGCCAGGCTCTTGCCTGCAGCCTGTCCTCCACTGACAAGCCATGACCTCAACTACAGCCCCCAGATCTATACCCAAAGCATGCTCTTCTCTCCTTTCCTCCCACACTGCTCCCATCATGCTAGGCTCACCCAAAGCCCTCCTGATGGTAAACAAGCCCAGGGCTCTGGCTCCTCAAACTGCCACCCTCCTCTCTCCTCGCTTTGTCACAAGATAGCAAGCTACCTAACATCTTCCTCACACCTTGCCAAGTCCCTGGTATTCTGCGACATCATCCTCCTGTTCTCCCTCCCTCTTTAGCTGCTAAAGAACCCCAAGGTGTGCCCCCAGGCCCCAGGACAGACACACACCATTCCCCAGCCCTGCCTTGCTCCAAAGCCGTGACAGCAGTAGGCAGTGCAGACCCTTTGGAAGGAGCCCTGAGCCCAGGCTACCAGACTGTATGTCGGGGTTTCCTCTGATATTGCCCCACAGGGCAGGGCAGGCAGGAGACAGGGCTGCAGGATCTGGGCATAAGGACCTCCCAGATGTTGACAGAGCTCTGGCAGCCATACAAGGATGAGCAGGGTGAGGTGGGCCTGCTGCGGGCTGTCCTTGGAAGCCCCACCTGAAGGTAACTAGCCTCCAAGGCTCCTCTCCTGCCACAGCCCACCTGCCCTGCCAGCTACTGCACAGCCTTTGGGCCAGGGACCCTTCCCTGCGTTGGCCCAGAAGGTCCTTCTTTTTCTTTTTTAAAGAAACAAGGATCTTGCTAAATTGCCTAAGCTGGCCTGGAACTCCCAGGCCCACGTGATCCTCCTGTCTCAGGCTCCCAAGCAGCCGGACAACAAGCACGCACTAACGCCCCGGGCTTCAGAAACTCCCTCAGAGCCATGGGGCTCACCGCGCTTCAGCCTCTCCATGGCACTCTTGCTCCCTGCGTAGGTGGGTCTGATCTCCTTCCCCAGCTCCTCAATGATGGCCAGCAGCTCCGCATACTTGCTCTGAGGGACCTGGCTGTTCCCAGTTCCCTAGAATCAGAAGGACAAGTGTTCAGATGGGTTGAACCCTAACCTGACCAGACAGAGTCCAGGGATGGGTCAGTGGAGGGAAGGTGTCTGGGCCTCGGGCTCTAGGAGCTGCTGCCTCTACTAGAACAGCAGAGCCCATTCTGGGGACAACTCCAGAGTCAGGCGTCGGGGCCTTGCCCTCCCATGCTGGTACACTCAGAGACCACCCAAGCCCACAGAAGCCCCTTTACCACCACAAAGGAAAAAAGAGCAGTCTGTGTCCCCCACAAAAAGTTCACAGGAACTTCCCAGAACCATAAGGAGGGGACAGTGTCTCATGGGGCCACATGTCCTCAGCGAGTGGGAGATGGGGGCCACTCCTGGGCTGAGCAGGAGCTCAGCCACAACCCGAAGCGTGCCGAACCTGCCCTGACCTCCCCACCAGCAGGGCCCCGCCAGATAGCTGCTCCTCCCAACCACCACCTCGGACCCCAGCAGGCACCCAGGTCAGCGAGGGCCCCGCCTCGGGCCTCTCCTCCCCCGGCTGCCCAGCCCGCTCCCTCCACAGGGCCAGGGCCTCCTCCTGCTTCTGCTGCTGGCCCCAGGCCTGGCCCAGCAGCTCGGGCCCCTGGTGCAGTCTCCGGGCCTCGCGCTTCTCCCAGCGCCGGTGCCGCATGGCCAGGGCGTTGCGCTGCCTCTCCAGGCTGCGCCTCAGCCCATCCTCCCGCCGCCGCCGTTTCTTCAGCCGGTCCCGCTCCCGGGCCCTAGCCTGCTTCTCCTCCTGGGACAGGCTGGCCTGGCGGGGCATGGCTGGGCCAGGAGCCGCCTCCTGGCGACCCCGGAACTCAGGCTGTGGCCTGGCCCTTAGCGAGAATCTTACGGAACCTCCCAAGGCAGGGTCCCCTGCAGCTTGGGGCTGCGGCTCCCTCCCTCCCAATGCTGGTGCTAGGGTCACCCTGCTGGCCTCACGAGGATCTCTGGTCTCGGGGAGATTGTCGCATATAGGCTGGAACCAGGTGTGAACCAAGCAGCTGACACCAGGCCCCAGCCCCTCCCCCGTCCCCACTTCCAGTCCAGAGTCCAGCCAAGCCCTGCCTGCCCAGACAGCAGGGGCGAAGGAACCCACAGCCACACAGGTGGTGGCCTCAGGACTGCGGCTCAGAGCTCCTGCCCCATCCCATCACCTCGGCACGGCCCCAGGACATGCGGTCCTGGTCGCCCCTCTGCTGATGCCTCAAGTGCCACCCATGAGCAAGCCCAAGCCATGGGCCAAGGCACTCCACTGAGTCCTTTCCACTTGGCCCTGCCTTACCTGGGTGTAGCCTAGAGATGGCGGTCCATAGTCACTCAGCAGCTGGCGGTACTGAGAGGACGTTGCCATGCTAGTGGAAGGTGAGTGGACGCTTCCAGCTGCAGAGGAGGAGAGAGGGGTCAGGGGTGCCCTAGCCTTGGCTGGCTTCCCCAAGGACACCGGGCCTTGCAGCAGCCCCTTGCCCACAACCCAAGCCACCAACTGGTCTTCTGTGCTCACACGACAGAAAACCCTGCTCTTGGTCTCCAGTGGCCACATCCCAGACTCCAGCCTCGAAAGTAGATACACAGCTAAAGTGCATACACATGCCCCCACTCACTACCTCCAAGGCTATGGCATCGTTCACAGAACCCTGTACCACCCATGTGTGCCACCAAGTGGGAGAGACCGCCACCATGATAAAGCTGACTGTTGTGCTAGGCCTGATGCCTGGCCAAGCATGTCCCAGGTCCTGCTTGCCAGAGGCTGGAGAAAAGAGCCACATCCCCGTGGAGCCCACCTGCCACCAAGGCTGACCCAGAGGGGCTAGGATTTTACACTCAGAAGCCTTTGTGCTCCTGTAAGCCCATCTCTGCCAGATCGGACAGCAAGGAAGATGAAGAGTCCTTGCGAGCACTGAGCCCAGGCCTGGGCAGAGACACAGAGCAGGGCTCAGGGAACGGCCTGCCTGTGAGCCTCACACAGGCCCCTCAGCCTCCCAGAGGCTGTTATCTCCTCCCCAGAGAAGATGAGGACTCCTGACAGTATATACCCCCAGGGCCCTGGACCCCAAGAGGCAAGGGCAAGGACCACATATGGAAGCAACACTTGGGAACAATGTCCAGGCCCAGAACCCAGCTCAGAATGTCATCCCCTGCATGTGGGATGGAGAGGCCTGTGGCTGAAGCATGGAGGCCCATAATGGCGTCCAAGTGGCCATTAGCAGATAAAGGATGTCCTGTGAATTACAAACTGTGGTAACCATGGAGAATTTACCTAGTCTTCCTCTGCAGCTGCCCACCCCCAGAGCCAAACAGTCCCTGTCTCTCTGCTGCACACAGCAGGCTCCACGAACTTGGCCCAGGGGATGGACAGCTGGTGCCAGGTTGGCCAAGCGGCCAGCTGCTCACTTGGTGTGGGCGAAGGGAGGAGCGGGAGGAAGTTCAGGAGCTCAGGCTGCTGGTGGTGGGAGGGCCCTGGGGAGCCCACGGGAAAGGGCAGAGGTGTGGCCCCACAACCCTCAGCGCAGCCAAGGCACAGCACACACTGGTGACCCCAACACCTGTCCCTCAGGCCAGGGGGGGGGACAGCACCCAAGGGGTCTTCCTGTGCTCACAGGCCTCGGCCTAGGTCTAGGCACCCAACAAGGATCTGGATCCTGAGCCAGGCAGAGCACTAGGCACCAAGCCCAGTTCCACCTCGAGCGGGGATTGTGAGTCACCTGTGCTACAGAGACACGCTGCAAGAGGAGAGGGTCGCGCTGAGTCCACCCCCACCCATGGTGGCACCTGTGGCTGTGCAGGGCAGCACCTGGGGGGGCAGGGAAAGCGAGCCCAGTGCCTTCGCCACCACCTTCACAGGTGTCCTCGGTGGGGTCCAGGTGGTGGAGGCACAAGTTCCCATCCTGCCATTGCGAGCCACCACACCTCTCTGGGCTCAGGAAGGTGGGGTGGGGCGATGCTAAATGACAGTGTTGAGTGTCATCATAGAACACCTTGAGGCATTTACAAGAGTCCACCTCCCCAAGAGGTGGCCAGCCACCCCCTGGCAGCCCCTGGCACATCTCCTCCCACTCCCCACCATCATCACCGCTCCTTACCAACCCTGCCCCCAGCTACGCCTCTCCTGGCTGGACAACCTCAGGCACAGCCATTTCCTCTCTGGGCCTCAGCCTCTCCATCTGGTCTAGACACTAAGTTTCTGGGTCCTGGGAAGAGGTGTGAGAAACCGCCCCCCTCTGGTGGGGGGGCTCAGGCAATACTCAGCTCAGCCTTCCCATCACCCTGGTGAAGTGGCAGGTGACCCCGATTCTAAGGGAGGCCAGTCCCTTATTCAGGGTTGGGAAGGTGTCTGGCCCTGGGGAGAGTCAGCAGAAGGGTCCGCGGTGGCACCCGTGCCCACTCCTTCCTGCAGACTTGGTCTGGGCTGAGGGAGGCCGCAGTGTGCAGACAATGAGGGCAGTGTGCAGGGAGGGCCGGGCAGAGGCCAGGAAGCTCCTGGGGCCCGGCGCTCCCCGCCCCCACGCCAGACAAAGAGCGGTGGGCCTGGGGGAGTTGGCGGCCTTCCCGCCACTTGGGGCGCCTGGGGGGCTCTCTGGCGGGGGAGGCGGGGGCTTTGTCTAACTCCACCACTGCCACCACCGGCCAGGCTGCAGCTTGGCAACCCGTGAGCAGGAGGCAGGGCCGGAGGGCGTGAGGGATGATGACGAGGAAGGTGGAGGAGTGGCGGCGAGAGTCCATCTTGGATGGAGATGGCAGGGGAGAGAGAGCTTTCTGCAAAGGGGTCCACCAGGAGCTGGCCAAGGGCCCCCCGAAAAGCCAGAGCTCTGGAGACCTCGGGACCCCTCCTGGCAGTCCCCACATGAGAAAGGAGAAGACCCGCATACAGGTGCTCGCCAGCCTCTGTCACTGTAACTCAGGACCCCACGGGTCCCAGTGGGGGAACCCCCGCCCCAACTATCACCGGGCAACCCCCAGGTCTCCAGACCCATCCAGGCTTCCGCAGGACCCTCAGCCCTTCCCAGACGCCGATGAGGTCGGCGAGGAGGCATCCTACCTGGCATCAGAGCCCATCTTTGTAAGGTTCACAGCCCCCAAGGGTGAGACCATGTGAGGCGCAAACAGTGGCCGGGCCCGCTGGGGGAACAGTGCCCGCAGCCAGCGCTCGGCTCACCCTCCCTGGCACTGACTCTTAACCCCTTCCGACAGCAGCGTCCAAGAAGTTTAAACCACAGAACCAAGCGAACAAAAAGAAAGGCAGAAGCACCTGGCTCCGCTGGGTCTCTCGTGGGGCCGGGGAGCTCTGGAGTCAGCGCGGGGAGGCGAGGCCCCGAACTTCAGGTGGGCGCCAGCGTGGCGTGTGGGGCCAGCGAGGCCCGAGCCTTCCCCGGGACCCCCTCTCCGCACCACCACCCCGCGCCTCTCCCGGGGGCATCTGCTGCCAGCCGGCGCCCGAGGGGTCCCCGGGGGCGGCGCCACACTGGCCACCTCCGAACGCCACGGCTCCCCGCGCCCTTGGCCCAGGCGCGAGCCCCCGGCGCAGCCCGGAGGGGCCCGAGAACTTTGGCGGAGTTTCCCGGGAGCCCCGATTCTGCAGGGCCGCCAAAGGGCCCGCACGTGGGGGAGCCAAGAGGAGACCCCGGGGCGCCGCCGCCCCCCGCACCTCCCAACTTCCTTCCCTCAGCGCCCGCATGAGGGGCCCCGCGCCCCAACTTGGCGTCCCCGTGGCCCGGCCGCCCCGCCCCGCCGGCCCCGCACGCGCCCCCCGCGCCCCGGCCGCTCCCGCCTCCCGCCGGCAGGGGCCCTCGCCGAGCCGCCCAGGAGCCGGGGAAGCGAAGCCGCTAAGCCGCCTCCCCCGCCCGCGCCTCGCAGCCGCCGGCGTGGAAGACCCCGCGGCTGCCCGCCCCCGCCCCGGGCCCTCCCAGCGCGGGGCGGCCCGCGAACTTCGGCGGCGCGGGGGCCGGAATCATGGCCGCAGCGCCCGCACGCCCCGCCGGGCCCCGCGCGCGCCGCCCCCCGCCGCCACCGCCGCCGGCCCCGGGCCCCGCGCAGGGCCGGGCGTGCGGCCCCAACTTGGGCACTTGGCGGGCGCGGCCGCACTCACCGGCGCCGAGGGCGGCGGGTATGTGTGCGGCCAAGTTCGGCTTGTACGACATCCCCGCGGGCGGCGCGGGGCGCGGCCGCCTCAGGCCGCTAGGGCGGCGGCGGCGGTGGCGAGGCCGGGCGGTGGCGCGGCGGCCCCCGCGGCCCCGCGCCCGTCCGAGCGCCCGCCGGGCGCCCGCGCACTTCGGGCTGCTGGCGGCTCCGGCCGCGCCGGCAAATATGGCCGTCCGCGCCCCGCGCCGCAGTGTCTCGCCCAGGCATCGGGCGCGCGGCGCAGGGGCGGCCGCAAACTTTGAGCCGCGCCAGCGGGGCTGGCCCGGGCCGGGAGGGGGCGGCCGGCGTCAGGGGGCGGCTCCGCCCGCGGCCGCGCCCCGCGCCTCCGGCCGCGCGCGGCGCCCGCAACTTGCCAAAGTTTGTGGGGCTGGGGTCCTGGCGGCGCCCGAGGCCCGCGCGGCTCCCCCGCCGCTCCCTCGCTTCCCGCGCCCCGGCCGCGCTCATTGGCCCTCGTCGTCTCCTTTCTTAAATAGCGAGGCCGGATTGAAGAAGTACTTTTTTTTTTTTTTTTCCCTCCCCTCTTGACTGTGGGGGCAGGGATGGAAAATTACCTGGAGAAAATGGTGGCGACGGGTCTGTTTTATGAGCACGTAGATTATTCCAGATGCCCAGGTCTGGCTATGCCCCAGAATTAGAATAACCCATTCTTGACATTGGTTTTGAATAAATTTTATGTCTCTGCCGGTAGTGAGTGGTTTTTAACCCTTTGGGAACCCAGGACTCTTTGGTGACTGACAAAAACCAGAGGCCTCCTCCCCCGGAGGATTCTCGCTCCAGTGCACATCATTAGACACAGTAACTCAAGGATACTGGAGGGCGGCGCCTGGTGGGCACCAGGCACAGGTCTAGGGTTCGAGAAGGAACTTGGCAAAGTTTCCACTCCCCTGGGTTCACATTGCGTTTTGGACCCTCGTTCTGCCTCCCTCCCCCACCCCGCCCATCCTGGGGTGTGACGAGCGTGATCCTCAAAAGTGTTTGGGATTAGGCGAGTAACCTTCCAGAGGTACTGTATTTTGGAGTTCTGCCTGAATAGTAATGATTGTCAAATTACATAAAACGCCCACCCTTTTCTGTTGTTTTTTAATCGCCATGGTTTGTGTGGTTTTTTTTTTTTTTTTTTTTTTTTTAGTCACATTTAGATATCATCTCTGTATCTAGTGACAAAGACGTCAACTTCTGCAACAAAGAAGGAAGGGACACCCGCCCAGGCCTTCCCTCCTTCTCTGACTGAAATTGCAGGGGACCCTCATCCCCAGCCTAACCAACACCCCTGTAATAAGCATTAGGCTAACTCAACCAATGCGGCTCAGTGATGCTTTATCTCATGAAGAAATGAATGGCACCCGTTTTGCACTGGCCAATAGGAAAACAAAGTGAACAACATACATAATTTTAAATTTTTTAGTACTCTGGCCGGGTGTGGTGGCGGATGCGGGTAATCCTAGTCATACGGGAGGCAGGGCAGGATTGCAAATTTGAGGCCAGAGGCAGCCTGCATAATTTAGTGAGACCCTGTCTCAAGATAAAAAAAAATTGGGGCTGAGGCTGAAGCTCAGTGGTAGAGGCTCTAGGTTCAGCACCTCCAGTACTGAAAAAAAATTTTAGTAGTCACGTTTTAAAAAGAGGAAAAAAGAAATTAATTTTAATAATGTATTTAACACAATAGATCCAGAAGCGTATAACTTGTTTTCACTTTTTGTTTTGTTGTTTTTTGTTTGTGGAACTTGGGGGTTGTACCCTGGGCCTCACACATAACTTTGCAAGTGCTCTACCACTGAGCTGCACCCTCAGTCCCTTTTTTACTTTTTATCTTGAGACGAGAGCTCACTAAATTGCACAGGCTGCCTCTGACCTCAAATTCAGGGTTCCTCATGCCTCCACCTACCAAGTCACTGGAATTAGAGGTGTGTGCCACCATACCCACCACAAACGTATAATTTCATTACATAATGCATACATGGAATTTCATTAATAAGATACTTTTTTTTTTTTTGAGACAGAGTCTCTGCAGCTGGCCTCAAACTCCTGATCCTCCTAGCTCAGCCTCCAGAGTGCTGGGATTACATGCATGTGCCACCACACCCAGTTCATTAATAAGATACTTTACACTCTTTAATCATGATAAGTCTTCATAGCCCTACATGTGTCAGCTTGTGGTGCTGTGGGGGCTTGCGTATTGCTATGATGCTGAAAGTTATACCACCAGTATATCAGATACCAACAGGGCTACCCAGGGTGGACAGGTTTCAGCTGAGCTTCCAGACCAAGACAGACAATGGAGCCAGCAGCCGACTCTGGAAATAATCAGCCATTGAAAACTCTATGAATAGCAGAGAAGCACTGTCAAATATAGTTGCCAGAAAATGAGCCCCTCAGGCTAGAAGGCATTCAAGACACCAGTGGAGAAGAGTTGCCTCCTCAAAGTAGAGTTGACCTGAATGATGGGAATGGAGTAAAGCTTCTGGGACCTTCATTTGCTGATGTGGCACAACTCAAAATGAGAAGAAACACAGTGGCTAGAACTATGGGCTTAAACATAAATAGGTCATGTGTGTGGCATAGTGTTGGGCAGTGTTTTGTTCTATTATACATAGGGTCACTCTGAGTGGGACCCAACTCAATGGCACCTAACAACAGCAATATATTCCATTGTATAGGATATTAGTTTTCTCACAGTTATGACCAAGTACCTGGCAGAAACAACTTGAAGAGGAAGGGTTTATTTTGGCTCAAGGTTTCAAAGAGTTCAGTCTATGGTCACTTGGCCCCATGCACTTGGGAAGAGCATCCTGGTGGTGGGAGCATGTGCAGAGTCTCTCCTCCACTTGGTGGAGAGAAAACAGGGAATACAGGAAGAGGCCAGGGCAGATAGAACCCCAAAAACACGCCCCCAGTGACCTACTTCTTCCAACTATGCCCTGCCTCCTGCCTCTTACCACCTCCCAATAATGCCATCATGTTATGACTCCATCAAGGGATTAATCCTTTCTTTAGGTCAGAGCCCTCAGGATTTGCCTCAGACAATCCCCTCACAAACATAGAGGTGGGCTTTCCTAATCTCCTAGGCATTTCTTTTCCTTTTTTTTTTTTTTTTTTTTTTGTGGTACTTGGGAGTTGAACCCAGGTTCTCACACATCCTTTGTAAGTGCTCTACCTCTGAGCTGCACCCTTAGCCCATTTTCTTTTTTTTTTTCTTAAATCAGTCAGGGTCTTGCTAAGGTACACAGGCTGTCACTGGGACTACAGGCAGGAGCTACTGCACCCAGCTTTTTTTCTTTTTTCCTGCAGTACTGGGGGTTGAACTCAGGGCCTCACGCTTGCATGCTTTCCAAGTGCTGGACCACTGAGCTGCACCCCCAGCCCATTTTTTTACTTTTTGAGACAGGGTTTCGCTAAATTACGCAGACTGCCTCTGTTCTCGACCTTGCAATCCTCCTGCCTCCTCGACCCCTCCCTCGCCCCCCCCAGCCACTGAGATCAGCTTTGTTTGAGATGAGGTCTTGCTAGGTTGCCCAAGCTAACCCTGAACTCCTGAGCTCAAGCTATCTCCCTACTTTAGCCTCCCAAGTACACACTGGCATGCACAACCATGCTCAGCTTAGGTTTTTTCTTTTCTTTTCTTTTCTTTTTTGTGGTATTGGGGTTGAACCCAGGGCCTCACGCTTGCATGCTCTGCAATTGCTGGACCACTGAGCTGCACCCTTCAGCCCATCTTTTTTTTTAACTTTTTGAGACAGGGTCTCCTGTCTCAAATTAAGCAGGGTGTTTCTCATCTCAAACTTGCTATCTTCCTGCCTCTGCCTCCCCAGCTGCCGGGATTGCAAGCGTGCGCCACTGCGCCCAGCTAGTTGTTGTTTTTGATGCTATTATAAATGGAATTGTTTTCTTAGGTGGATTTGTGTACACTGACCTTGCTTCCTACAACTTTCCCAAACTCACTTATTAGTTGTAATAGTGTGTGGGAGGGGATTCTTCTGGCTTTTCTGCGTAAAAGCTCATCATCTTCAAATAGTTTCACATCTTCGTTTCTGAACAGGATGCCTTTTATTTCTCTTTCTTGGCTTCATCTTGACTAGAATTTCCAGTACAACGTTGAATAGAAGTGGCAAAGTGGCCAGAACAGGAACCTTTGTTTTGTTCCTGAACTGAGGGGAAAGATTTGTTTTACCCCATTACATATGATGTTATCTGTGGGCTTTTCACTGATGCTCTTTATGAAATTCCCTTCAAGTGCATTTTTTGGGTGTTTTTTGTTTTGGTTTTGGTTTTTGCGGTACTGGGGATTGAACCCAGGGCTTTGTGTTTGCATGCTTTGCAAGTGCTGGACCACTGAGCTGCACCCTCAGTCCATGAGACAGGGTCTCACTAAATTGTGCAAAATACCCCTGGTCTTGAACTTTTGATCCTCCTGCCTCCACCTCCCGAGTCGCTGGGATTACAGGTGTGCGCCACCATGCCCTGCTTTTTTGGGTGTTTTTATCATGAAAAGGTGTTGGATTTTGTCACATGCCTTTCCTGCCTTAAATGGGAGAAGCCAGTGTCTCTTTCTTTCCCCTCATTCAATAACTATTTACTCAGAGTCTACTCTCAGGCACTATTCTAGGAGCTGCTGGGAAGGACAGTTCCTAAGTGGTCAATAAATAGATCTTGTATCTGTGGCAGCCACATTTAGCTATCCTCCTGCCCCACCACACTGGAGTCACCACTTCACCCCCTACCTCTATTTCTTATTTTTCTCCAGACCAGACTGATGCACTCATTCCCAAATCTGAGCCTTCTTCCCACCTGCCTGCCCTTGTGCTCCACGTGGCAAGCTCCTGCTCATTCATCAAAGCCCAGCTCAAACATCCCTATCTCTGAAAAGCTGGCTTTCCTGGCTGGCTTCTCTGTTAAGCCTATTTATGCCTGCTCTCGTGCACCTAATTTGACCTGTGGCCTTCCTGAGCCTGAGTTTATTGAATGAAAGAGATGCATCTTTGAATGTCTTCCTTGGGCACATGGAATACTTAAGTGAAATGTGCTCCACAATGAGACAAAGTAAAACTGGAGTTCCTCTGCAGAGTGCATGACAGCTTTCACCCTTCTTCCTGCTTACAACTCACTTTCCCTATCACATGTGCCAGTCCCTAGGACTGACCCATTATGTGGATGGGTGGCTGTGTAGTATGGCCACATCACTTCAGTCACTACCTTTATCTTCACATGGTTTCCTTCCATAAGTGTACTCCCTTCTCTTCTAGGAACACACAGCACTTGGGGCCCATCCTAACCCAGAATGAACTCATCTCAAGATCCTTAAATTCATACATCTGCAAAGACCTTTATAAAAACCCAAAAAGGGACGCTGAGGGTGTGGCTCAGTGGTAGAGCACTTGCCTAGCATACATGAGGCCCTGGGTTCCATCTCCAGCACTGGATTAAAAAAGGGAAGAAACATTCCCATGGCTCCACTAAAAACTATGAATGTATGAAACTCAGTCAATTAGACATCTTTTACCAGCAGATTTAGAATGGTATAGAGTGGCTCAGGTACAATGGCACGTGCCTATCATCTCAGCAACTCAGGAAGTAGAGGCAAGAGGATCGCAAGCTCAAGGCCAGAGGCAGCCTGTGTAACTTAGCGAGACCATGTCTCAAGATATAAAGGGTCTGTGTTGCAGCCCACTGGTAAAGAGCTTGCAAAGTATGCACAAGGCCCTGGGTTCAGCCCCCTAGTACTGCACGCACGCACGCAGAAAATGGTCTAGAATGGATCCCCGAGAACCTAACCGCATTTCCCAGACAGGCTCATGGGGAGCAGAGCAGGTGAGTGGTGTGAAAGAGCAACACAGTGAGAGAGCACAGCTCTGGATCCACCAGAAACTCTATAGACCTACGTAACTCTCCCGGCCTCCCTAGGCCTTCCTCCCTTTCCCCCAGGCTGTTGCTGTTGTTGTTAGGCGCCCCGAGTCAGGTCTGACTCATAGCCACTCTATGTACAACAGAAGCAAACACTCCTTGACACCGCGCTGAGCCCGGCACTATTGTCAGGGCTGCTCTGCCATTCATGGGGTTTTCAACAGCAGCCTGTTTCGGGAGTGGGTTGCCAGGTCCTTCTCCCTAGTCTACAGCACCTGGTGTCCCCAGGTGGTCTCCCATCCAAGGACTAACCAGGCTGACCCTGCTTAGCTTCTGAGATCAGGCAGGATCAGATGCTAGGGTGCCATGGCTGCAGACGCCTCCAGGTCAGGGAGGCTTCCCCAGGCGGCCCTCTAAGGATTCTCTTGATGCATCACATCCAAAGCAGACAGATATTATGTGCCTTTTTCTTTGGTGAAAACATCAGCCCAAAAAGGATGTTACATTATTTTGGAACTGTCTCCATCACGGGACAACATTCTGCAGCAATTGGCTCCAATGTGGGGTGGCCTGGCCCAGGTGGGAAGAAGGGTGACTCACAGAAGTAAAGGAGTTATTAGGAATTGAGTCCATCCCAGCACCACAGTACAATAGGTTACAGTTCGGCTCCAGAAACCTCGGTCCCCAGCGTTGCACTCCTGGGAGGTGGGGGAAACTCTTAAGAGGTGGGGCCTTGAAGGAAGTCTTTAGGTCACTAAACAGAAAGCCCCTCAAAGGAGACAGTGGAACCCCTGCCCCTTCCTCTCATTTGCTTCCCAGCTATGATGTGAGTTTTGCTCTACCCTGCCCCAGATCCAAAGCACTGGGGCCAGCCACGGCCAGGGACCTTCAGACTGTGAGCCACAATCAGCCCTGCTAAGGCAGTTATCTCAAGGATCTGGTGTAGTAATGGAAAGCTGACTAAAAGGACATGGGAACACAGGCACACACTGTCATCTACTTATAAGTTAGGACACAGCACAGCATTTTTTTTTTTTTTTTACAGTGCTTGGGATGGAACCCTTGGCCTCACACCTGTTGGGCAAGTGCTCTTATACTGAGCTACACTCTCAGCCTTATTTATTTATTTATTTATTTTATTATTATTTTTTAATTGGAATATGTGCCCCAAAAAGCTTGCAGATCCCTGACCTAAGAAACCAGTAAAGCAAGTGGCAAGACTCAACAGTCTGACAAAGTAGAACTGACAGATCATGATGGGCTGTCACAGCTGACGATTCCTGTAAGGCATAAAACCATACCTTACAATGTCATTTGAGGTTTTTTTTTTTTTTCCTTTAGACACAGGGTCTTGCTGAGTAGCCAAGGCTGGACTGGAACGCACATCAATCCTCTTGCCTTAGCCTCCGAAGTGTGGAAATTACAGGCATACGCCACCATGCCTGGCTTAATCTGAGGGTTTCTGTTTTTGTTTTGAGACTGGTGATGGAACCCAGGGCCTTGAGAACGCCACACATTTGCTCTACCACTTAGTGACATCTTCAATTTGAGTTCTAATCAAAGCTCTACTCTCAAACTTGGGAATTTTCAGATTTGTTTTTGCCATCATTTCTGTTTTTAAACCTGATGTTGGTAAACTTTTCATGTAAATGGCCTGAAAGCAAGTATGTGTAAGCTATAATCTCTGTACGCAGGCAGCTCAGCCAGAAAGACAGGCATGGCTGAGTTCCGGTCAAACGTCATGACACTGAAATTTCAATTTGACATAATCTTCATGCTACAATATATTCTCTTCATTTTTTCCAACCACTTAAAGATGTAAAAACAATTCTCACCTTGCAAGGCCATTCAAAAGTAAGTGGTGGACTGGATTTGACCCACAAACCACAGTTCACTAAACCTGTTCTTAGACCACTGAAAGTTTGTTTCTTAATCCTGATTCCCCAAGGGTAGAAAGCAAAAAACGGGACATGCAAACATCTGAAGACATAAAGCAACCTTCAAGGCTGGAGGTTCAGCTTGGTGGTAGAGCACTTGCTTGTCCTGTGTGAGGCCCTGGGTTTGATCCCCACCACTGCAAAAACCAAACCATAACAAAAACACAAGAACACACAAAAATAAACAAACTAAACTGTAGGAAGTATTAATGCAGGAATTGAAAGCTTGGTATAATTTATTATAATTTAGGATGAAAGATGAGAGGGGGATTTTAGGAGCCTCCTGTTGCTCCATTCAGGGAAGCATCGCCTCAGAACACTTTTTTTTTTGTCTTTTTTCTTACATGGTGTTGGGGATTGAATTCAGGGCCCTGCATATGCCAGGCTAGTGCTCTATGGGTGAACTACACCTCCATCTCAAAACACTTAACTTTTGCCAGGCATGGTGGCGCACGCCTGTAATCCCAGTGGCTTGGGAGGTGGAGGCAGGAGGATCACAAGTTCGATACCAGTGACAGTCTGCGTAATTTAGCAAGACCTTATCTCAAAAAGTAAAACAAAAAATGGGCTGGGGGTGCAGCTCAGTGGTCCAGCACTTGCAAAGTATGCAAGCGCGAGGCCCTGGGTTCAACTCCCAGTACGGCGAAAAAAAAAAAAAAAAAAAAAAAAAAAAAAAAAAAAAAAAAAAAAAAAAAAAAAAAAAAAAAAAAAAAAAAAAAAAAAAAAACTTAACTTTTGAATGCAGGTCATGCTGCTGGATTTCCAAACTTCCTATAGTTAATAAACTATTTACTTTGGGTTTCTCTAGTAAGTAAGGACTCACAACATGAACCTTTTTGAACACGAATATTAACTGGACTAAAGAGAAAGAACAGACATGATAGCACTTTTTGTGATAGCCCCAAATTTCCCCTATAAAGTTCCCCAAAAAGAGCTACTGAGAAAACTTCAAAGCACAGGAACATGGAAAGGGGCCAGGGATATAGCTCAGTGGTAGGATGCTTGCCTAACATATGCAAGGCCCTGCATGGACCCCAGCATGGCAAAAATAAAGTAAATAAAGACATACAATACGATAAAACAAAACAAAACAAAACAAAACAAAAAGCATGTGGGCCCAGAAAGGGGAATGGCCAGGCAGGAGCAGGAGAAAAGCCATTTTCCCAGCATCTCCTCATCTACACGTAGTCGTCCGCCATGTGCAGTGCTCCTTATCCAAGCAAACATCCAATCAAAAAAGTAAACTGTATGTCCCAGCCTCAGTGCCCGCCTAGCCACTCACCTTTGAATGACAATGCCTGGGACCCATGGAGTGGCGCTTCCCTCTCCTAACCCAGGGCTGCACCCCACACTCAGAGTGGGCAGCTTTTGGAGGATGAAGCCAACTCGCAGAGAATTGGACTCTAAAAATAAGTATTTTGCACATTCTTTTCGCTTCTTTTTTTCCATAAAAGCCTCCACAGATGGCTTCTTTACATCACGCTCTCAAATGACTAGCTGATAAATATTCATACTTATGGAAATTGTATTGTATGCATTCCAAACTGTCAGCCCATTAACATTTATATTTTCTGTACCTCAGGGGTGGCGTCCTTTGTTCACCACTTGTCCTCCGTCCAGTGCACACCCACCCATGCTGCACACACACGCCGCAGATGCCAGCTACACACACGCCGCAGATGCCAGCTCTGGCCTTTTTATGACCGGCTGGCCAGGGCAGTGGTTCACAACCAAGGGTGATCTTGCCCCTTATGGGACATCTATTTGGCAACGTCTGTAGACATTTGGGGTTGTCACAGCTCGGGGGAGGAGCATGTCCTACTAGGATCTGGTGGGGGCAGGCCAGGGATGCTGCTAAGTATCCTGTAATTCCTGGGGCAGCTCCAACACACAGAACTGACCAAATGTCAACAGGACCCAGGTCCGGGGCCAAACGCGGTGAGGGTGAAAACAGACCTGGGACAGAGGAAACGGAGAAAGGAACAAGACCAAAGCAAACTGGAACTGGAGCAGGAAAATGCAGCGAGAATGCCAGAAACTTGCATATTTAACTTAAACTAATACTCCGTTTATCAAGGTTACACATCTTAAAACCTAAATTTGCTTTTAGTCTTCAAGCTCAGCCAACAAATACATTTGTCAAATTTTAGCTAAAATTTAAAATTTTTCCTTTACTTGTTCTTCAGTTAATGCGTTATATATTTGACAGACTAAATTCCCCTAAACACTAAGACCACTTACAAAATTGATAAATTCCCATACACATCTCAAGTTACAAACTGAATACCAGTGACAAGCACTTCAACCACCACAGAGAAATTCTCAGACGATCCCTTCTCTAAACAATGTTTAAAGATCTACCCTTGGCCAGGAACCCATGGCACATGCCTGTAATTCCATCAACCTGGGAGGCTGAGGCAGGAGGATCACAAGTGGGAGGTCAGAGGCAGCCTACACAATTTAGCAAGACTGTCTCAAAACACAAGAGAGATAAGGGGCTGGGAGTATGGTTTAGTGGCACAGCACTTGCTTATCATGCGCAAAGCTCTGGGTTCAGCCCCCAGTACTACAAACAAAACAAAAACTAATTCACCCTTGGTTCCCACTCTTTCCCTCTCACGTTCTTGCCACAGATGCAGCAGGCAGCAGGTCTGACTCCTGGACCCGGACCACCACCTAGATGAAAGCAGGCCCTGGTTCTTGAGGATCCCTGACCTCTAAGCCTGCCTCACCTGTAGGTTGATGGCACTTACATGGTATCATGGGGTCAGATAAGACCCTGGAAGTTAAATATTGTTTTATTAAAAAAAAAAATGTTTGCAGTACTTGCAGTACTTGGGGGCTGAAACCAAGGCCTCATACTTTGGAGAGGCTCTTCCACTGGGCTTACACCCTCAACCCCTTTTTTATTTTTTATCTTGAGACAGGGTCTTGATAAAGTATGCAGGGCACCTCTGGTTTTGAACTTATTTATTCTAATTTTTTTTTGGTTTTTGAGACAGCACCTCCCGGTGTAGCCCAGGCTGTCCCAAAACTTGCTAAGTAGACCAAACTGGCCTTAAAATTGTATCAATCCTCCTGCTTTAGCCTTCTGAGTACTGAGATTATAGGCATGTACCACCAGGCCCGGCTTTGGCCTTGAATTTTTGATCCTCTTCCCTCCACCTGCTAAGTGGCTGGGATTACAAGGCGTGTGCCTCCGTTCCAGTACTTTATAAAAAAATTCGTATAGTCACACAAATATGTCGTTCTATGTAATCCCAGTATATCCCAACTCCGAGCAGGTGCCAGAGGTGTGGCACTGTACTTGCCAAAGCCCAGGTAAGTGCCTGCTGGGGTCACATAGGACCCCACAATACCAATCACAGTTGCATGTTTTTTTCCATATTTTGTAACTGATCTCATGAAAATTGTTGATTTTATAATTTTTAGGACCTCTTCATTATAAAACGAGAATTGTTAGTCTTTAGTTCTTAAAACCTATTAGAATTTGAGTGCCTTAAAATTTTAATTTTTTGACAATTACATGAATGTTCTATTAGTAACTTTGGAAAGGTGCTTTAGTTCATGTAACATAATTAAACCTTAAGAAAAATCTATCCTTTTTTTTTTTTTTTTTCCAGTACTGGGGGTTGAACCCAGCGCCTCGCGCTTGCATCCTCAGCAAGTGCTGGACCACTGAGCTGCGCCCCCAGCCCTTTTTTTTTTTTAACTTTTTGAGACAGGGTCTCGCTAAATTTTGCAGACTGCCTCTGGTCTCGAACTTGCGATCCTCCTGCCTCCACCTCCCAAACCACTGGGATTACAGGCGTGCAAGACCTCGCCCAGCAAGAAAAATCTATCTTAAATAACAAAAGGTTTCTTGTCTTCAAGGAAGCCAGGCTACAGAGGGTGAGATAGGCTAAGACAGCAACGCCCACACAGAGCAGCAGCAGAAGCAATCCGCTGGCAGCCCTGGGACCCAGCGCTCTCATTGCTTCACTGTCTTCTTTCCTGTTCATTTACAATTCTCTGACTTCCCATCTAGTTGCAAGAGGTGAAAAGACTTCTGGATTGATCTTCACTCGCCTGTCAGTGAGCCCCAGTACCTTCTGTGCATCCCCCCTGTACCCCAGAGGCCTTTTGCTTTCTAATGGCAACTCCATGGTCAGCTTTGTCCTTTTACAGGAGGCCTGCCTGTGGAGCCCACAGCACTCCTGAGGTTTCCCTCCTATTCCCAGGACTACCAGACCTTTTCTGTGCTTCCTTGTCCCCACCATGAGCCAATTGCCCACAAGCAATCCTTACTGTGACAGCGTGCAGCCCAGTACAGAAGACACTGCTGTTGCTTGTCATCACTAACTAAATTAAAAGGCATCAATCCTATAAAAACTAGAAACTATAAGAACTTTCATAGCTCATGAGCAAACAAAGTTGATCTGGAAACTACGATGAAGGGCAAGAGTGGAGCAGACAGCACGCAGCTGCGGCCGGCACCACCAGCTAGTTCTGTGTCCACTGTGAGCATCGTCTGCGTCGCTTCCTGTCTGGATTCAAATCTGCTGGTTGCTGTGACACATGCTCAGCATCCATGATGCTTCTGAACCAGGGAGGCCTAAAACCCAAGTCTCCAGCACTTGTGACTGTCCTCTGCTATGTAGGCAGTCGAAGGACAGGTCCACAACCCAGGCCTGCAAGATTGCGTGTCTGTCTGCCCTCAGAAGTGCTGGGCTCCACCGGGTTGCCATTCTAAGTCTCTAAGAACTCATTTTACCTTATTCTTCCCTGTCTGGCTGCTGGGGATCGACCTCAGGGCTTCAAGAACACTTGACAAGCGCTCTCCCACGGAACAACTCCCCCAGCCCTCCATTACTCATTTGAAACCCAGTACCTGCATAAAAGGTTCTGCCCTCCCCAGGGGAAGGAAACCCTCCAGCTGAGCAAGGTGGCAATGAGATAGGGCAGTGGGTGCTCCAAACCTGGACCAAAAAGCACTGAGAAAGAAGCATATTTATTTATTTTATTTAAGAATTTTACAAAAACAAAACAAAACCCAGAAAACAAAAACCACAACAACAAAAACCTAAGTACAGAATTTGTTATGCTTCCTGGTTGATCATCTTTACTTGTGAAAGTAAACTTTGCTAAATGCAGCCGACACACTTTTATTGCATGAGACCGATTTTTAAAGTTACATATCAAAATGACGGGAACTCGATTCTGAACACCTGGCACCGTGTTCCCAGAACAGAATGAGGGCAACAATGCAGCATCGTGAGAATAGTGCGTACCTTCAACACTCAACAGAGCAGTGATACAAAAAGCAAGACTCAGGAAGAGAACAAAACACCCCCAGAGTTCGTGTCCACCTGTGTTTCAAATGGTCTTTGGAATCCTTCAGATGTCTTAAGACGCACCATGTCAAATTAGTCAAGGAGGAAGATCTACACCTACATATAAAACAGCCTTGCTCGAGGAGGTAGAACCTGGCAGAAGTTTTATTGCAGAGAGACAGCATACCTCTTCCCACCTCTCCTGGTCTGGTCGATGGTAGATAAAAGTGGTTATTGAAAAACATTATCAGTAGTTTGCAGATTCAGTATAAATCATGAACAGGATGGTTTCTCCTGATGGCGGCGAGACTGCACGTGCTATGTAGAAAAGGCTTCCTTGCCCCATCCAATGGGAGTCAGAGGGGAGGCTCAAGCTTCTTTACCCTCTTCAGCGCCACCACCTCTGCCACAGCAAGAGAGGCCGTCAGCATTAGCTGGCCAGAGACGTACATGTGCGCGGGGACAAATGGGCTTTGGTGTGCAAAAGCCAGAGAAGTTCTCCCAAGGGACCTGCACACTGACGCTCAGCCCTGAGGAAGCCCGAACTCCAGGAACCAAAAGCAGACTTCACCTTTCACTGGACTCTGTACTACAAGGTTGTGTCTTAGCTTAACTGTGCCCTGCCACACGGATGGCACAGACAGCCACTGTTCTGTAGGCACCAAAGGAAGAGCCGGGTGAAGGGAGTTTAGGCAGGGGACTCCCGCTGGAGCAATTTCTGACAGGTCTCAATTTTTTTTTGGTGGTACTGGGGGTTGGACGCGGGGCCTCGCACTTGCATTCTCTGCAAGTGCTGGACCACTGAGCTGCAACCCCAGCCCATTTTTTACTTTTTGAGACAGGGTCTCGCTAAATTACACAGATTGCCTCTGGTCTCGAACTTGTGATCCTCCTGCTTTGCCTCCCGAGATGCTGGGATTACAGGCGTGCGCTACCGTGCCTGGCTAGGTCTCAATTCTTGACCAATTAAATTCCCAGCACTTAGCCAAATGTAGGCAACTTTTAAATTTTCAGCAAGTCTACCAAACTGAATGGCAATTAAAGAAACGTGTACATGAATGAAAAGTCCACAAAATGCTCACAGCCCCATCTCTCCTGAAAACTACTGAGGCACATTTTCTGCAAGGTGCAAAATCTATAAATAAAGACTCCATGGGTGATGAATATCAGCATTTCCAAGACCCCACCCTGGGCTTGCCTTCCCTACTGCCTATACTGACCATTCAGAACACCCTACTCCAGCTCAGCATCTAGGTTTATGGCTGTCCCCTGCACAGGGTGGTGAACAGTAGCTTAGTGACCCTCTGGCCAGTCCTTCAAGTGCTAACTGCCCACTGGATCCTTAGCACAGAGCCAGCCTCAGTGTTGACGGCTGCAGCAGCCTCCACGGAAGAGGCGGTGTTCTCCCCTGGAGGACAATAGCTCCTTGGTGCATGTTCACTAAGGTCATTTATCCACCATCTACTAGACTTGTCTACTGGCTGTTGTAAACATCCTTGGCAGTTACAGCAAATGCAGATTACCTGTGTGTGTTGCGAAGTAAATTTCTGACGGTTATTTGTGGGATAAAAGCACAACTTCTTACATAAACACAGGCAATTTGCTGAAGGAGCAGGCCACAAACCATTATTTCAAATTTCCAAGTTCCTGTCAGGTGCAGAGCCAGAGCTGAGGGACGTGTTGCAGGCCACAACTGTAAGGATAGAAAAGCCAGGTTTCCTGGAGAGCTAGGTTTGATCCCAAATGCACTGAAGAAGTTAGAGGAGCTTAAAGGAAGTCTTGGGAAGCAACTTTTTAAAAGTGTGACAACATCAGGCTCATAACAGCTTCCAAAGAACAACATAAATGAGCATAACCAGTCACGTAATGACAGTATCAGAAACGGCACTCAAGTGGATTTCCCGAAAACAAAGCATTGCACACAGTAAAAATCGTAATAAAAATGCAAAACACAATCAAGCATGTTGAAAAGTATTAACACAAAATGGACAGGAATTCTATAGTGAAGATGCAAAAGTGAGCCCTGAAATATAGGAACAAATTCAACTAAGAAATGTTGCATACTTTCCTAAATTTAAAAAAGTAATATGATTCAAGAAAAGAATAAATAGGAGTGAAAAGGGAAAAACAAGTGGGTAGGGGTCCCAATTTACAAGGAATATTTACATTCAGAATTCAAAAGAACTCACATTTGTATATACACACATTTATGTACATATATATAAGTACAGTATACAATCAGAGGGTAGGTTCTGCATTTCACCAACACACAGGAAAAAGTTGCTACCTAGTTTGAGTTGCAGGTATCTAGATGTGTTCCCTTCATTTAAAAGATACTCATCTGTGTGGACAACTGGCCTTGAATGAGGAACTATCTTGCGAATGGTCTTTGCTCTCGGTTGCAGTCATGACAGGGATTGCTCGCTATCTTTCAGCAGCACAATGTGCCCAAGCACGTGTGCCAGGGAGCCACAGGCACAAGAGAGGGTGGTCAACCAGCGCTCACTATACAGCAGTCACTCTTGCCCCTGGGATGCCTGAGCCAACAGAGGATGTTATTCTGATGCCAGGGGAACAGTAGCCCCGCAGCAACACCATTCTCAGAAACCACCACGTGATGCTGAGGAACATTTTCAAAACGGGAGTAACTGGCTAAGGCCCTGCCTCTTATGACATCTTCAAGAAAAGGACATGAAGGGAACTTCTGCTCTACTTTTACAAGGTGAGAGGTGCAGCAATCGTTTCTAAGCGATGGCCATTAGCCCTCACGTTGAAATGAAAAGTGGAGGGCAGGGAGACGGTTCCCATCACACAGCTGAGCATGGTGCCCTAGCACCCTTTCTTCTTGTTCTAACAGTACAGCATGAAAACCAGCAGAGGAATGCCCAAAGGGCTACAGAGAAAAAGTTGTGGCTCTCATTATTATATTCCCCTGGAGCTTGGTAACCTAGAACTTTCACCTCTAAGACAGAGCAAATGAAAACCAAAAGGTTTATTGCCCCAACTCAAAAAGGTTTCTGAAGTGCTAATTAAGAACGAATAAATACATATGTAATATACACACACACATACACGCACTACTACAGTGCTTCGGATGCAGGATCATAATTTCACATGTGTAAAAAGAAGATACCAAAGAGTATGCCTGCAATTCAGTAGGGAAAAAAATGCTTAATGTGTATTTTTGATCAAATTGTCTTTAAAGAAATACTTTGTCAATACTCTTCTGAATCCGCATGACTGACAGCTTATCTGAATAATCTGACTAAAGCACACAGAGACCCTGTGGCACAGAGGTTGTAGAGTGAGGGGAACCCTACTTCCCCAGCGATGGCATCTGAGCAAACCTGGACTCAGTGGTTTTCAGCACAATCGGCACTGTAAACTCTGAAAACACTGACGTGATTTACAACTGCATCTGGCTGCTCAGAGCCATATTGCTAAAGCAGAAGGAAAGGCATTGCAGAGGCCAAACAGACTCAAGTTGGGTTAAACAAGGCCTCTGGGTGCAGAAGTAGCATTTAGGTCCTGCAAAAGGCAGGTCTACTTCACACATTGAGCTGTTGTGAAGACTTGATTTTTGACAGGAGAGGCCCTTAAAGGATATACTTCCCTGGTGGCCGACCTAAACCAGCTGACTTTTAGGGTCATAGTGTAGAGATCAGATGCTCGCCTCCACAAGGGTGAACACTACTCCGTGGATGCCACACACACCATTGTAGGCATGAGTATGTTGTGCCTCAGCTCTGGTCAGCCACACTGCCCCTCTAAAGTCTGCTTTCAGAGGGCTTTCAGATGCCTAATATTTCTGGGCCTTTTCTTTCTTTTTTAAATAAACAAAAAAGTTTTCTACAAAGAATAGCACACACACAGGCCCCTCTACACCAAGATGGCTACTCTAAGAGCAAACATTATAGCATGACCTGGGGTTGGGGGGAGTGTTGATGAAAAGCATGCTAAAGAATCCTCCTGGTGATGCTGCTTTGAAAGCACCATAAAAACCAGGACCTGCTAAAACAGATACCCTCACCCCAAAGAAAGGGGAAGGCACCAACAGCTTGTGAGAACACCTTCCCCAACCCTGCCATTTTGTCTCATAAGAGTTTGTTAGGCCTTGCTTTCTCAAGTTCAGTTCCGCCTCGATACATCCAAAGGACACGGACTGGACCAGCAGTTTAAAAACAGAAGTGCTAACTGGGATTTTCTGCTGCAGGCAAACACAGTTCTGCTCTTGGAGGCTGCCAGCTGGGTGTAGTGACCCTAACAAGAGACATTGCTTGCTATTCCTATAGATCACTGCCTGAGATAAATGGACTGGACTGAGGATAAAGTTGCATCCACTGGACAAAATGTGCCCAAGAACAGAAATTATTCTCAATTTGTTCTTTTAGGCACTAAGAATAAATAAAGCCAAAGAAAACTTATGATGATAAACTCAACTCAACTCAGGCTTAAAGAAATGCCAAGGGGGTGAAAAAGCCCTAAACTTTCCATGAGGTTTCTGTTACTTAACATACATCTCACCCAATTCTTTGAGAAGTTTAAAATGTTACAAAGGGAACAATCCAAATTAAAAAATCATACAAAAGTACTATTACTTTACCTTTTCCTTGACATCACCTCAAATTTTAGGAGAAGGGTTTAAGCCAGACTCTAACAGCTACCTGGAATGCTCAGGCTACACCAAGCTCTGCAGAGTGCCCGAACGTCCCTGGTGAGGGCCTAAACAAGAGTCCACTTCGTTAGTACAATAACTTTTTTATTTAACATCTGCAAGATCTTGGTATCTTGCAGCTTTTGACCAGATTTATACAATTTCAATTTTTTAATAGTGCAACCTGTGCAAGCAAAAGAAAAAAAAAAGAGAGAGAAAAGAAAAAAGAAGAGAAAATAAGGAAACAAAGACCATTGTCCCCTCACTTGTTTTTATAAGCATCTATTATAGGTGAAACAAAACTTACCCATGTTATAGATAAGTATCTATTCACATTTGTACATTACCATTTTTAACAGCTTGAGATAGACTCTACAATGTCTTACAACACATTAAACAATATTCAAGTTACTGAGTAACGTTAACAACAAAAACAAAACCATACAGCAGAAGCCTCAAGTGTTTCCTCATTGTCTAGTTTACAACTCAAGTACATCTCCTGCTTATGAGTAACAAAGCAGATTCAGATAATGAAGTAAAAAAGATTGTTTGCAAGATGGAAGCCAATTGTACTTCTTTCTAAAACTATCTTTAAGTTAAGGAACATGTAACTTTAAGAAAAAGAGGCTTATAGCCATTTTTGCAGCACACATTAGGAATACTATTAATACATTAAAATTAACTTTTAAGAGTTTTATCACAAAAAAAAGGTATGTACTCATTACTTTGAGGAGAAACCTGGGGCAGGGAGTGGGGGAGGGACTGAAGAGTTAGAAGCAATACCCAGGTATAAACACTATAAAAATGCAATAACCAATGTTGTACATCTACAAATGTTTCTCTCTGATACTTGACTTCTGTGTTAATCTTGTTTACACATGCTTTCAAAGACATGCACTGTCAGAACAAAAACTACAAAAGAACCTGAACGCATGATATGCAGCCTTTCATTTCATGCTTGAGTAAACCTATTGTTTAAGTTGGAAAAAAAAAAACAATATACATTTTCTATATTTATAGACTTGAAACACATGCATCCAGGGATAACTCCCACAGCAATGACATGGATGTACTGCAATAACCCTGAGCACTGTAGAATATAAAGTAAAGCCAGTTTGGGAAGTTCCAAGCATTATAAACCAAATGTGGTTTGTAGCCTTTAACAAACTCACAGACAGACCGACTGACAAACACGCGCACACACACATCCCCCTCTGCTCACCCAAAGTAAAAGCATATGGGAAGCCCCAGGGGAAGCAAAAGGAAAGACACGTACCACTATCGGCACTGCTGATTTTCAGTTTTGCTATCTATTCCAGGTTTGTCCTTATTCCCCAAAAATTTAACTAGAAAGAGCATAACTGAAAAAAAAAAATTCTTTGGAAACTGTCCCTGATTTTTATGCAAGTGATACGCTCCCACAGCATCTCAGATACATTCTTGATGAAACCTGTCTGCTCTATGCATTGCTTAAGTTGGCGATGCTCTGTGGGTGATGCTGCTGCCATAGCTGCTTTTGTTGGACTGCAAGCTGTTGAGACTGGTCTGATGTTGATAGGAGATTTACAAGAGGAGACACACAATTTGCCGGAATGATCAAACCTGAAATTAATAAGAATCTATAAAGTTGCATCCAATGGAAATCATATTTTATAGCTTGACAATAGTTTCCAAATGACATATAATACTAAGTGTAACAAACAAGAACTTTACACAAAAGTTAGATGAGTACCTAATGACTACAGTGGTCTGTTAAGACATAACCTGACTGCTCAGTAGTCATGCATGTAGCGGTACCACCATCTTCTTACTGAAGGATCAGAAGATTGAGTACAGTACTTTTCTACCTACAATCTTTCAACTCCACAAAAGCAAGCAGATCCCACTTTCTACGCCATCTACTCATGCATAAAATGGGAGTTGCAAACTTAAATCTCACCTAAGCAGGTAACTTCAAGGTGGGCACAGTGTATATTTTAGTAATGGGAAAGCAAGGGCCCTGATTAAGGAAACTCCAACTCTATCATGTAGGAACAGGGACTCAATGTTCCAAAAACAGTTCCTTTTAAAGAAGTAAGCTAAGCTAGGCTCCATGGCACTTGCTTGTGATCCCAGGGAATTGGGAGGCTGAGGCAGGAGGATCTTGAGTTTGAGACCAAGGGCAGCTCAGCAAGATGTGTGTCTCAAAATAAAAATAAAATAAAAAATAAAAAAGGGGTTAGGGGTACGATTCACTGGTAGAGCACTTGCCTAGTCTGTGTAAGACCAGGAGTCAACCCCTCAGTACTGGTGGGGCAAAAAAAAAAAAAGTGAAGCAGCAGCTGGAAATTCAAACTTTATATAAAGCTTCTTGATTTTTAAAAATGTTGGCAACTAACTGAAATGGAAACTTACTAGAACCAAAACCACTTGGTGGCCCAATAAAACCGGTTCATGGAGAGATTCTGGCCATAGGCTGCCTGTCTCTAAATCACTGTACAGAAGGCTGTGTAACCTAAACAAAGTGTAGTAATTGGCCCACTGCTAGGCCATCTATAGCTGAGCAAACAGCCTGGTCTGCCCTTGCGCCCTCTAGAACTCAGTGGGGTCCTGTGTACACAGTGGCTCTCAGCTACCCGGTATAACTTGGCTGAGTGCAGGGCCCTGTGCAAAGGCTTGGTGTGTCCAAAGCAAGGAACCTGTCCAGAGAGCAGCAGCAGCAACAATGGAGGGAGGAGCCGAGAGCAGCACTGGAGAGGACCACCTGGAACTAGAGCCAGGTCACGGCATTCATTCAGAGGCTTAATTGCTGCTCAGCCGTGTAACAGCATATACAATGTAAGTTCCATAACCGCAATTGCAGCACATTAGACGTATATGGAACAGATCGAAGAAGTTACAAGCAAAACAAGAAAAAGGGAGGACAACTTTTCCCCACAGCTTAAACAGAAACAAAGACTAGGCTCACCTACAATACGCTGTCCATCTTCTGTTCTTAGGCGGACTATCTGCATTTTCACGTTTGTGCCACTGACAGAGGCAAGAACACCCTCCACTTTTGTCCAGACGCTCAAGACTGAGCCACATAACACATAGTACGTGCGGCAACGAAGACCTATTTCACAAACTAATCCCAAACTTGCTTTTTTGCAATTGCCACGCCTAGGAAAGGCAGAAGAAAAAGCAAAAACATGTATATACACACAAACACAAACATGTGCACAAAAGGCTTGCAAAGTCTATCCAATCTCAAGTGGAAAACAGTCTAGCACTATTTGCTTTACTGACTTTTTTCTTAGGTAACAATCCTTTTTGGCACACTGGATTATCCTTTCCAACTTAAGGTATAATTATTTTTAAAGCTTCAGTCACTTCTAGGGCCCATTTACTTATAAAAGAGCTTGTTTACTTATATTTTCAGTGATCTTACACTACCAATACACTGTTCTAAATCAGATTAGTGGGAAAGGCCTCAGTAATCAACAAAGGTCATATCTGAATTTAATAACTGAGAAAAAGAGACAGATACTATAAATCATCAATAGAAATATGTTTAAAGTCAGGATCAAAACAAGATTAATACAGTGTTAAATGTACATGTGTGGGCACTTTTCTTGCTATGACTCAAAGCAAATGTTTTAGAGGACTTTTGCAGGTTAACTTTCAAAATATTTTATCTTAAGTCAGTCATGGTGACACACACCTATAATCCCAGCAAATCAGGAGATAAAGGCATGAGGATCCCAAGTTGGAGGCCAGAGGCAGCCTGTTTAACTGAGCAAGACCCTAACTCAAAAATAAATAAAAAATAAAAAATTGGCTGGGGACACAGTCCAGTGGTAAAGCACTTGCAAGGTATATGTGAAACCCTGGTTTCAACCCCAAGTACCACAAAAATAAATGAATACTTTATCTCAAAGGTTTTCCTAAATTTTAATATCCAACAGCATTGATTTACTCTTAAAATGAAAATAAAAAGCATGTTCACAACAAAGAACAGAGTCTGAGTAAAAATGGAACAGAAACTGGGGATGAGAAAATGCCTGTAACCCCAGTGCTTGGGAGGTGAAGGCAAGAGAATCGCAAATTCAAGGTTAGCTACAGCTACATGGAAAGACACTATCTTAAAAAAACAAAAGAATCAAAGCAAACAAAGAGCAACGAAGAAAAGAAAAAAGAAAAAAAGAGAAATAAAAAACAAAGCCAACAAAAAAAATTGAGCCAAAATTCATTTTTGTCCTATGTTCCTTTCATAAAATGGACCAGATACTGCAAGACATTAACTACCTAATGGGTGAGAAAACACTGAAGAGAATTAGGATCTGCAGAGGATTAAGATACTTTCCACAGTTCCTGAAATGAACATTGAAAGGCGTGAGCTGGGAACCACAGTAGGATCAGCTCCAGGACAGGATACCAAGTTTTCATGTGTTGTACAGTTACTTTAGGTATCGTCTAGTTTCTTAGAAGTTCCACAGATCTGGGACACCAGCAATGCTTTTTCATATAAACAGAGAGTAAGAAAGAAACAAAGGAGGAAAGTGAAGGAAGGAGGAAAAAGCAAGTTCTAACAAGAAAGACAACTATTAAGACTATACTGGCAAGGCCTGGTGATACACGCCTGTAGTTTCCCACACTCGGGAGGTGGAGCCAGCAAGATCACAAGTTTGAGGCCAGAGGCAGTGTAACTTAGTGAGATCCTGGCTCAAAATAAAAAATAAAAAGTGGGTTGGGGAGTTGGGTGCCATAGTGTACACCTGTAATCCCAGCATCTGGGGAGATGAAGGCAAGAGGATCATTACTTTGAGGCCTGAAGCAGCACAATTTAGTGAGACCCTGTTTCAAGATAAAAAATTAAAAAGGGGCTGCAGGTGCAACTCAATGGTACAGCTCTTGCAATGTAGGTGCACAGCCCTAGGTTCAACACCCAAGTCCCCCCCAAAAAAGCAAAAGGGGTGCCTAAGTAATGCTGGGTCCACAAATGGCCAAAAAATATTTCTATGGAGCCAAGCACTGTGGCCACACCTGTAATCCCAGCAACCTGGGAGGTGGAGGCAGCATTGCTAAACTGGAGGCCTGAGGCAGCCTGCATAATTTAGCATAACCTGTCTTAAAATATAAAGTAATAAAGGGGCAGGAGATGCAGCTCAGTGCTAGAGCGTTTGTTTTTGTTTATTTGTTTGTTTGTTTTGGTGGTACTGGAGGTTGAACCCAGGGCCTCGCCCTTGCATGCTCTGCAAGTGCTGGACCACTGAGCAGCAGCCCCAGGCCATTTTTTCAGTTTTTGAGACGGGGTCTCACTAAGTCACGCAGACTGACTCTGGTCTTGAACTTGCAATCCTCCCACCTCCGCCTCCCAAACCGCTGGGATTACAGGCGTGCACCACCGTGCCTAGCTGGTAGAGCACTTGTAAAGTATGTGCAAGGCCCTGGACTCAATGCCCAAGTACTAAAAAATTTTAAAAATTATGATGAAATGAACCACAGCTAAATTAGTTAATTTGTTCATTTACTCATATGGACATATCCATAAGAACAAAGGTATAAAATCTTGACTCTACTTTGGAAATATGGTAAGAAACATGAAAATACTAACCAGTAAGCATGAGTGCAAGTATCTGCAGATGAATTATACTGATCTAACCAATGAACCAGGGCATCATCTGAGACTACCTGTAAGATAAAACAAAAATTCCATTGAAACAGTACTGCCTTGAACTGGTTCCCAACCTGCTAACTCCAGAGGCAGCTAAATTAACATCATCTCTACACAGAAAACCTAGCCCACACTACTACCTGGTTTTGAATGCTGTTCAAAAAGCTCTACGTTTCCCCTCTTCCATGATGAATTTTTCAAAAAGCTAGTTGAATAAGCGATTTTCAGATGAAAATGGCTAGAAATAGTAATTTGTCGTTGTTGTTAGGTGGTGTTGAGTTGGCGTCTGACTCGATGGAGACACAACAGACAACAGGTGAAACACTATTGTTAGTGCTTCTTTGCTATTCATAGGGTCCTTCACCCAAGCCTATAGAACCTGATATTCCCAGGTGGTCTCCCACCCAAGTACTAACCAGTCCCAACCCTGCTTAGCTTCCGAGATCTGACGGGATCGGAGGCCACAGTGGTACAGCTGCAGGTAGAAATAGTAATTTAAGGTTATACTAACAATAGAAACCAATAGTAATATAGTCATTTTCTAGAAATAGAAACTTTATTTTCTAGTTATTATTTTCTAGAAATCATTGGAAGTTGTAAACATTATAACATGCTCAATAAAACCAAGAATTGGTGAGAAAGAATTTCAGTCCATACATCTTCCCTTTATTAAGAAATTCTGAGTTGCCTTTATTGACAGTTTCAAATCATCATCTTGTAAGTCTGGTTACCATCTTAGTTACCATCTTAGAAGACTGGTAACATGAAGATTGGAATATCAGTGTAACAGAATTTGTTATTGTCCTGGAACATTATCCATTAAGCAGTAACCAAGTAAATTGACTAAATAATTTTGGCTAGACACAGCTATCCTTGACAATTTCAACATATCAACAAAAACAACTATTCATATATAGTATAATGTACAAATAAGAAAATACCTTCTTATATTTCTTTTTTAGATCAGCATAAATTTCTAATTTGAGCTGCTTCCCAGTATTTGGTCGATAAACTAAGAAAAGCTTCTTTTTAGGGTTCACTTCTTTAACTAATATGGCAGTTTTCTTATTGTTCCTTATCTATTAAAAGGGAAAAAAGGAAGAATCTTCATTGTTTTATACTGAACAATTTAAAACATGCTTTTGAACTATTACAACTGCAAATATAATCATTCAGAAAGTAATGTCAAATAAATGCATGAATACGAAATTGCAAGAATGGACCAGAATAGTTCGTTACAGATTTTACAAGGCTGTACCCAAAAGGAAGGCACTTAACTCTGGCTAAGGACACAAGCTGAGCCAGGCACTGTGGCACACATCTGTAATTCCAGGGACTCCGGAGGCTGAGGCACAAGATTGAAAATGTGAGGTCAAAGACAGCCTGTGTAACTTAGTGAAACCCTGAATCAAAATAAAAAAATAAACAAAGGGCTGCAGTGCAGCTCAGAGGTAGTGGTTTGCCAAGCGGGGATGAGGTCCTAGGTTCAAACCTCCAGTACAGGGTGGAAACAAAAGTAAATAAATAAAGACACAGATTGAGGGTCACAGTATTCTCTATAAAAGTATCAGAAATAAACTTTAAAGCACAAATATCCAATATGACACATTCTCTGTTTCTGGAATCACACACAGGTTTTCAAAGTTAAAAAACAAAACAAAACAACAAAAACACACGTGTAATAAAATGTAAATATATAGACTCTAGGTACTGGACACAAAAGGCCCTCATAGGAAAATTCTTTCATCTTTGCTATATGTTCTAAATTTTTCAAAATAAAATGTTGACTAAAGTTAGGCATGGTGCTACCCACCTATAATCTTGGGACTGGGGAGGCAGAAACAGAAGGATCTAGGGTTTGAGGTCAGCATGGACTACATAGTGGGACTCTGTATCAAAAAGCAAAAAGTCGTATAAAAATTACTATCTGGGAGTGATGGCACATGCCTATAATCCCAGCACTTCGCTGAAGCCAGGTTGGGCTACCCAGCGAGACCAGGAAAGACGGAGGGAAGGAAGGAAAGACGGAGTGGATGAGTTACTCTCCAAGTTGTAATGAAACTCAAGCTTCTCCAAATGCTGCCCCAGACCTCTGCTTCACCTTCCCCCTGGCCTTATAGTTTCCTTTTTTTTTTTTTTTCTTTTTTTTGGTGGTACATGGGCGCTGAATCTAGAACCTTGCATATACTTTGCAAGCACTCTACCATTGAGCTACACCTCTGACCCCCTTTTTATTTTTTGAGTCAGAGTTTCACTAAGTTGCACAAGCTGCCTCTGATCTTGAATGTGATCTTCCTGGCTCAGCCTCCTAAATTGCTGGATGCCACACTGCACCTAGTTCTTTTGTTACTTTTTAAGATTGGATGTGTAAGAGATAGGTAAAGATAAAGAAATTCTACTTAATCCAGGCATGGTGGCACATGCCTGTAATCACAGCACTTTAGGGTCTGAGGCAGGACTGTTGTGAGTTTAAAGCCAGCCTAAACTGTACAGTGAGACCCAATCTCAAAAAAGTTGCTTAATTCAAAATGTAGTATACAACTAATATCATGATTATAAAATTCACCTTTTCTTTAATGACTGGTGAACAGTTTCTAAGCAATAATCTCTGGAACAAAAGTGAGGGAAAAAGGAATGAAGACATAGCTCAGTGTTAGAGCACTTGCCTAGCATGTGGGAAGGCCTGAGTCCAATCCCTAAAAGAACTGAAAAAATTTTTTTTCAAAATAAAGGGCATTTTCCTACCTCCTCTACACAATAAATCACTGTTCACAGAACTATAACTTTTTATATTAAAACAATTCTTACAATGATAAAAGACAGTATCTTACTTTCCTCTTCATGGACATTTAAGATCCTTTGTCTCTTATTTGTCCACATAACTTGATACATTGTATATATCATTACTGCAAAGTCAAAAAATGGCAGACGTGAAAACTAAACTATAACTTTTAATCAGTTAATGTGAAACATTCAGCACAATGTGAGGGCCACTCCTGGGCTCTGAGGCAGGAAGACTGCCTGAGTTCAAGGCCAGCCAGATCTACACAGTGAGTTCTAGGGCAGCCTGGGGTACACACTGAGTCACTGTCTCAACAAAATAAAACCAAGCAAAATAATCATAATCTGGAACATTCCAAGTTATTCTCAGAAGACAGGGTTTAAGGCACATAACAATGGACTATCCTGATCACGTCAGGTTGGTTATAATTATAAAATAAATCATTATGGTATAACAGAAATAAAAGTGATCCTTCCAGTGTTTCCCAGAGCGAAGCACATGTTATGCACACTAGAAAGCAGGTCAGCTTCATGCTGCAGGGCTCAGAAGCCAATGGCTGCACCATCCTTGCATATACCTCCAAGGCCCCTACAGACTAGTTTTACCATATCCTCAGCCAGGGAAAGCTGGAAATCAGGACTTTCATCACAACCCACCAAGAGTGAAATTTCTGACAATATTTTCAAATAAAACAATAACCAACACACTATTGTTGGCTACATTTCTATAGGGAAATCTGAATAAATCAGACATACTGTCAGAATCTCTGGCTAAGTCTCACCACAAGAGAGCTAGACAAAGTACCCAAGCAATTTCTTTTTTTTTTTTTTTGTAAATGCATGTGAATCTAGAGGTAAAAATTTCCCCAGTAATCGTTTAAAAATATGTATACATACACACACAAAACAAAACAATCCCAAAACCTGAAGCCCGGCACAGTAGTATGCACATGTATTCCCAGCCGCTGGGGAGCCTGAGCAAGAAGACTGCCTGACCCCAGAAGTTCGAGGCCAGCCTGGGCAATACAGCAAGGCCTCATCTCAAGGGAAAAACAGAAAAGAAATTAAAGAATGAAAAGAAAAAAAGAGAAAAAAACAAAAACTGTAACTGGAGGGAGCCAGCTGGTTTGGAGGCTTCATTCTAGATCAGGGACCATCAAGCTAGGGCTTGTGAACCAAATCAAGCCAGAGGTACCAAAGTTTAAGTATAGTGTAACGAAAGAAGGGAAAGGGGAAAAAGGAAAAAGAATAAAGAAAAAACAAAAGGATATGCAACATAGATCACAGATGTCCCACGAAACCTGAAGTGTTTAGTATGTTCTGGCCTTACACAGAGAGGTCCAGGGACTCCAAGTTCATCTACAGCCTCGTCCTGCCTGTGGTGTATCATGTATAGTCTCTTTCATGCAGAGTCTTGTTGTCTTTAGGGCTGGGCATCGAACTCAAAGTCCTATACATGCAAAACCATGTTCTACCACCAAGCTACATCCCTAAGCCCCTATATAATTCTCCTTCTGAGCAAGAACCAGGTCTTCATCTGCACTCAGTCACTCCATAAATATTCCCAAATATAAAGCAAAAGGTGGGTATATAACACACATAACTCACTCATTTATTTTATGGTACTGGGGGTTAAACCCAGGGTCTCATGCTTACATGCTTTGTAAGTGCTGGACCACTGAGCTGCACCTCCAGCCCATATTTTTACTTTTGTGAGACAGGGTCTCAATAAATTATGCAGACTGCCTCTGGTCTAGAACTTGCAATCCTCCCGCCTCTACCTCCTGAGCTGCTGGGATTATAGGCGTGTGCTATCATGCCCGGCTATAACTCAGTCTTTTGAAAAAAGGGATTAAGTTCTGATACATGCCACGACACTGACAAACCTGGATACTATGCTGAATAAAATAAACCAGATTTAAAAGAAAAAAATATATTATGGCTCCACTTAGGTTATCTATGGGGCTGGGATTTAGCTCAGTGGGTAGAGCGCTGCGCTGCAGTCTCTGAGGACCCGAGTTCAATTCCCAGCACCACAAAAATGGGAGAAGGGCCTGGCAATCCACTCCCAAGGCAATCCCGAAGCACTCAGCCATTGAAAACCCTATGAGGGTCGCTATGAGTCGGATACTGACTCGACGGCACCTAACAACAACAACTAGGTTATCTATAGTGGTAAAATGCATCAAGATAGAAAGGAGAGTGGTGGTGTCTTCAGGTTAACAGGCGAAAACAGGGAGCTATGGCCTAATGGTTAAAATCTGTGAAGATGAATATTTTGGAAATATGAAGTGGTGATAACTACAAAATACTGTTGATGTCACTGATTTATATCCTTAAAAATGATTAAAATTTATATCACATGTATTTTACAATCTTTATAAATAATGTAATACAGCCACATCCACTGTATACTTAAAATGCATCAACTCTAGAGTACATAAATGGTCCTTCAGTAAAACCATTAGGAATAAAAGAAGAGATGAACAGAGAGTAAAAAGAATTCAAGAGAAAATAAATATTAAAGGCAGGCAAAGACCATCCAAATATATGGATAATAGTTCTGGTACGGAAGAACACTAGAAATTTTTAAAGTACTTTAAAAACAAAATTCAGAAAACTTTCTGAAATAAGCCAGGTGCCATGGTGCATGCCTGTAATACGAGTTACTCGGGCAGATTGTGAGTTTGAGGCCAGAGGCAGCCTATGAAACTTAGCAAGTCCTTGTCTTTAAAAAATAAAAAGGGGGTTCTGAGGTACAGCTCCACGTTGGAGCACTTGCCTAGCATGCAGGAAGCCATGGGTTCAACCAGGAAGGAAGGGAGGGAGGGAAGGAGGGAAGAAATAAAGAAAAAGCTAGCTTTTAGAAATAAAAAAAGATTTGTAACTACTTATTAAGAGAGCCTATTATATACCTGAGAATACTGACCCACAGTGACTAATACCAGGGTATATGCCAGTAAAATGACTAAACTCCGTAATGAGAAAATTACTTGAACATGTACGCAAAAGAAAAAACTAAACTAAAAACAAAAGAAAACTGAAACACCATCAAAATGTGATAGCAGCCCTTTTCCCCAGAGGATTTAGTGCCATATTTAAGACAGAGGAAAGAAAATAGGAGGTGATAGCTTTGTCTATAGTGAATGAATGTTAAGTACAAGTGAGTGCAGACAATTTTATCAGCGGGCAGGGACTCGAGGAGCCCTCATAGGCCCTTCCTGATGAATCCAACACAAAGTGAACACCAGTCAAACCACAGGACTGAGGGGCAGGCAGCTGAGGACCAGTGAGTGGTGAGCATGAATACAATGACCCCAAGGAACAAAGAGTAAGAAAGGGCAAAAAGAGTACACTCTGTGGGAGAGAAATGTTCCCACAGCACACAAATAGACAAGGATTTTTAAATGGAATGTAGCAAAAAGAGGTTACTTTAAAAGTAACAAAAACAACAAAACTATTTTCTCATCTCATCTTGCAGAATAAGGATACCTGGTATGGAAGAAAGACAAATATCTTACAGAAAGCTGGGAAGATAAAAGTTCTCCAGTTTTAAATTTGAATAAGACAAAGTGAACATGAGCTCAGAATATAGCACAGATAATATGTGTACATGTATGTACACATGTATACATGCACATATTTACCCTCCATTCTGCCCACAAGCCTATCACAACCACAAATATAGTTATGCAAATCAATTGAGTCTTTTAAGACAAAAATTTACTGTGACTATAGAACACAACCAAAATATGAGAAAAAGTTCAATATACTAAGTATATATGACAATTCTAACCTTGCTGCTAGTAACATGCCACAAGATATATTAAGTAAAAATACATGTAAATGGACAAACACAATTAAACTATCACAATAGAGAAAAAACAAACCTGGCACAAAATGGAGAGACAACGAAAATGCAACAATGTGCCAGGTGTACTGGCAAATCCCTGTAATTCCAGCAACTCAGGAGGCAGAAGAAAGAGGACCACGAGCTCAAGGCCAGAAGAAGCCTGCGTAACCTAAAGAGACCCTGACTCAAAATAAAATATAAAAAATGGGCTGGGTTGCAGCTCAGTGGTAGGGCACTTGCAAAGTATGCCTGAGGCCCTGGGTTCAACCTCCAAATACTATCAAAAACATAAATAAAAAATGTAAATAAGTAAAATACAACAAAGTAAAATAAAATGCTGACAATGAAAAAAACATTATAGCTGGCCATCAGGGTCTACACCTGTAATCCCAGCACATGGGAGGGACAGAACAATCCCAAGTTCCAGGCAAACCTCATGTAGTGAGTTTAAGGTTAGCCTTAGCTACATAGCCAGACCGTGTCTCAAAACAAACAAACAAACAACAAAAGATTATGGCAGGGCATGGTGGTGATTACTTATATCCCAGCACTCAGGAGGCTGACAGGCAGGTCAATGAGCTCTAGGCCAGCTTGGGCTATGTGACAAAGCCCCATCTCAAAAGAAGAAGAGCAAGAAAAGGAAAAACATTATAGATCTAAATAATTAATAACAATAATTCAAAGGAATAGTCATACTTGTAATGATAAATAGAAGCCATCATCTGGTCCTGTTAGCTCAGCCCAAATCTTAGTCGCTTCCTCCCAGGACATTCCCCTCTCCACACTAATCTGTAAAAGAAACCACAAGATTTAAATTAAACTCATTTTGAGCCAGACATGGTGGTACATGGCTAGAAACCCAGCTCTCAGGAGGCTGAGGCAGGAGGATTGACATGAGTTTGAGGACAGCCTTGTCTACACAGTGAGACTGTCTTTCAACAAACCAAATAATAAATTAACAAATCACTTACAAAAAGGCCCATCACAGGGCTCTCTTTGAACATGAACATTCGTTCCAAACTTACCGTGTATAATTCTACATGGCCAGAGGTTGAATATCCTGGAGTCAGAAACTTCTTAACATCACTCTTCCTCACCTTTTCATCTCCAGAACCAAGATCTTGAATAAGAAAAACATAACATGTAAACAAAAAAAATAAGACTTTTATCTGGAATGCATGTGACATTTAAAAATTTCCCCACTTACCTAGGATTCCCATATCATATCGTCCATTTTTTTTGGCATTTTGAACAACTGCAGTCAGTGTGTCTGCAAAATACTGAAATAATGCATTCTGTTGATGTACCTCCATGCCCAGAATTCTATTTAAGAATTTTCCTATGTTGTTATAATCTGCAATGACAAGATTACATGAACAATTTCATATATTCAAATGGTAATTTACACCTTTTTCATTCATCTAGGTCAACTTCAAGTCTTACTTTCTCATCTTAACTCTTTCTCCCAACTCTTATACTGGCCCTGTAACAGGGCTGTGCGCGGGCCATTTCTACCTCTAGCCATTAGCACCACTGTACCACATGCTCAAGAGATGTCTGCCAAATTGACGTGGAGCACCTTCAACTTCACTTAAATATGGACACAATTTAGCACAAGAGAGAGCTGGTTTTCCAACATTAAAGTTTAACTCATAAAGTAGTAAGTGCTATGTAAGTCAGTGAATCTCACCTTGGCCGCCCAACCAGAATGCCTTGAAACTTTGGAAAATTACCAATGTCTGAGCTCCACCTTGAATGCGGTACTTTTTTAAAAGCTTCGCAGATGAACATTTACAGGCAGGGTTAAGAACTGTTATTCTAGACGGGCGCAGTGGTGCACACCTATAATTCCAGTGGCTCGGGAGGTGGAGGCAGGAAGATTGCAAGTTTGAGACCAGAGGCAGTCTGTGTAATTTAGCGAGACCCTGTCTCCAAAAGCGCTTAAAAAAAGGGGGGGGGGGGGCACTGGGCACAGCTCAGTGGTCCAGCACTTGCAAAGCAAGCAGGCGTGAGGCCCTGGGTTCAACCCCCTGTACCGGGAAAAAAAAAAAAAAAAAAGGTTTGTTATTCTATAATGTGGGATTAAGAACTTAATTGAAGCTTCTACTCCATTTCACAAAAGCATACAAAACAAAACAACTTCATTAATACACCAGCAGTTCTCTATACATATGTTGACAATACTACCTTTATCAAGAGTAAGAATTCCTGAGCGATCTTCTACATTTATCAGGCCAACTCCTATCAGTCCTTGTCGAACATCTGTAAGAAAATAAACTCATAAAAAACCTTGTAACTCAAATGACTCAATGAACTGTTATCCAACTAAGCAAACTAGATCAGATTCTAGCATTAAGACTCAGCCTAAACTGGGCATGGTGACACATGATGTAACCCTGGAACTCTGAAGCTGACACAGGAAGATTTCAAGTTAAGGCCAGCCTGGGATATATAATAAGACTCTGCCTCAAAGAGCAAGAGCTGCTAGGCACGCTCACATATGCCTATAATCTCAAGTGACTTGGAAGACAGAGGCAGGAGGTTCATGACTTTGCAGTTAGAGGAAAACTGAGTAATTAACTGACACCCCGACTCAAAGTAAAACTAAAAAATCAGCTGAGGGTGCATGCAACTCAGTGATGAGCACTTGCAAAAGTATGTGCAAAGTCATGGGTTCAACCTCCAAGTACTACTAAAAACAAACCAAAAAAAAACCCCACAAAAACAAAACACCAGATCTGGGGGTGTAGTATGCCTAAAGTCCTGGGTTCAATCCAAAAGGATTCAGCCTATGTATGTTCCACTGTTCCAATTAAATTAAATTGCACCCGTAGTCCCCCAAAAATCTTTAGTCACTCCAAAATTTTACCATACTCAAACCTCACACTACATTGTGATTTCTGACTTTTCTGTTTGTTTTTTTTTTTTCATGGTGATAGGGCTTGAACTCAGGGCCTCTACCATTATCCTATATCCCGACACCTTCATTAAAATGTCTTTCAGACAGCAATTCTTTACAGTAGAGATCTTTGTCTGTGCATTTGTCATCCATAGCATCTGATTAATTTTGCACATATAGCAGAATACTAGCTGATTAACTGTAAATAAGGACATCATAAAACTTCTGTCCAGATGTTATCTATTCAGCAATAGTGGAGTAATACAAAAGATAAACAGTACATAAACAGTCATTATGCACTGAATAATGTTAGTAAGAGGGGAGTTTATGCAGCTTTTTAAAAATGAAGATAAGGATGTAGCTCAGTGGTAGAGCGCTTGTCTAACATGCACAAGGCGCTGTGTTTGATCCTTAATACTACAAAAGAAAAAAAGAGGGGGGCGGATTCCAATCTAGACTTACAGAGCTAAGAGAATAAGGTCAATTTTGCCTCAGAATTCTCCTTTTGGAAATTGATTCTATTGGGAGAAAAAAATTACCTGCATATAAGGATAGAGTGATAAAAAAAAACTGGAAACCATATGAATACCAATAAATGACTGAATAAACTATGAAATTAATATGCAACTATTAAAAAATGACCCCCCACGAGTCTGTCAGCTTGTTGTGCTGTGGGGGATTGCATGTTGCCATGATGCTGAAAGCTATGCCACCAGTATTTCAGATACCAGCAGAACCCATGGTGGACAGGTCTCAGCTGAGCTCCCAGACTAAGACACGCTAGGGAGAAGGACTCAGCAGCCGACACTAGAAACAATTAGCCATCAAAAACCCTATCAATAGCAGAGAAAGACTGCCAAATACCCCCCACACGTCTGTCAGTTTGCTGCACTGTGGGGGCTTGTGAGTTGCGATGAGACTGAAAGCTATGCCACTGGTACTGCAGATGTGAGCAAGGTTAACCATGGTGGACAGGTTTTCAGCTGAGCTTCCAGATTAAGACAGACTAGGGAGGAGGCACTGGCGAACCACTCCCGAAACAACTAGCCACTGAAAATCCTATGAATAGCAAAAAAACACTGTCAGATATAGTGCCGGAAAATGAGCCTTCCAGGTTGGAAGGCACTCAAAAGACTACTGGGCAAGAGTTGCCTCCTCAAAGTAGAGTCTACCATGATGAGGGAAATGGAGTAAAGCCCCGGAAATGGAGTAAAGCCCCAGGGACCTCCATTTGCTGATGTGACACAACTCAAAATGAGGAGAAACAACTGTAAAAATCCATTAATAATTGGAACATGGAATGTACACAGTATGAATCTAGGAAAATTAGAAATCGTTAAAAGAGAAATGGAGTGCATAAACATGACATTCTAGGCATCAGTGAGCTAAAATGGACCGGCATAGGCCATTTTGAGTCAGACAATCATATGGTCTACTATGCTGGGAATGATAAACTAAAGAGAAATGGGGTTGCGTTCATCATCAAAAAAGACATTTCAAGATCTATCCTGAAATACAATGTTATCAGTGATAGAATAATATCCATACGCCTACAAGGCAGGCCAGTTAATATGACTATTATTCAAATTTATGCACCCACCACTAAGGCCACAAATGAAGAAAGGGAAGACTTCTATCAGCTTCTGCAATCTGAAATAGATCAAACATGCAATCAAGACATACTGATAAACACTGGTGACTGCAATGCAAAGGTTGGAAACAAACAAGAAGGCTCAGTAGTTGGAAAATATGGTCTTGGTGAGAGAAATGAAGCTGGAGATCGCATGACAGAATTTTGTCAGACCAATGACCTTTTCACTGCAAATACATTTTTTCAACACCATAAACGGAGACTATACACATGGACTTCACCAGATGGAACATACAGGAATCAAACTGACTACATATGTGGAAAGAGATGATGGAAAATGTCAAAACAAGACCAGGTGCTGACTGTGGATCTGACCATCAACTTCATATGCAAGTTCAAACTGAAGCTGAAGAAAATTAGAACAAGTATACGAGAGCCACGGTATGACCTTGAGTATATCCCACCTGAGTTCAGAGACCACCTTAAAAATAGGTTTAATGCATTAGACACAAATGACAGGAGACCAGAAGAGTTGTGGCATGACATAAAAGATATCATTCAAGAAGGAAGCAAAAAGTTCTTAAAAAGACAAGAAAAAAGAAAATTACATGTCAAAAGAGATGCTGGAACTTGCCCTTGAACGTCAAGCAGTTAAACTAAAAGGAAGACATGATGAAATTAAGGAACTAAACAGAAGATTTCAAAAGGCAGCTGGAGAAGACAAAAACAAATATGATGACATGTGCAAAGAGCTGGAGGCAGAAAACCAAAAGGGAAGAACATGCTCTGTGTTTCTCTAGCTTAAGGAACTGAAGAAAAAATTCAAGCCTCGAGTGGCAGTAGTGAAAGATTCTACAGGGAAAATATTAAATGATGCAGGAAACATCAAAGGAAGATGGGAAGAATACACAGAGTCATTATACAAGAAAGAATTGGTAGATGACCAACCATTCCAAGAGGTTGCATATGAAGAGGAACCAATGGTGTTGAAGGACGAAGTGGAAGCTGCCTTGAAAGAACTGGCGAAACACAAGGCTCCAGGAATTGATGGGATACCAACAGAGATGTTTCAACAACCAGATGCAGCACTGGAAGTGTTAACATGTTTATGCCAACAGATTTGGAAAACAGCTACTTGGCCAACTGACTGGAAGAGATCCACATTTGTGCCTATTCCCAAAAAAGGGGATCCAACTGAATGTGCAAACTATGGGACAATATCATTAATATCGCACACCAGCAAAATTCTACTAAAGATCATTCAGAAGCAACTGCAGCAGTATATAGACAGGGAATTACTGGAAAATCAAGCGGGATTCAGAAGAGGGCAGGGAACTAGGGACATCATTGCTGATGCCAGGTGGATATTAGCTGAAAGCAGAGAATATCAGAAAGATGTCTATCTACGTTTTATTGACTATGCAAAGGTATTTGATTGTGTGGATCATAATAAATTATGGATAAGACTTTGGAAAATGGGAATACCAGAACACCTAATTGTGCTCATGAGAAATCTGTATGTGAACCAGGAGGCCGTTGTTCAAATAGAACAAGGAAACACTGCCTGCTTTAAAGTTGAGAAAGGTGTGTGTCGGGGCTGTATACTTTCATCCAATCTCTTCAATTTATACGCTGAGCAAATAATCCGAGAAGCTGGACTTTTCGAGGAAGAACGCGGCATCAAGATTGGAGGAAGATTCATTAACAACCTGCATTATGCAGATGACACAACTCTGCTTGCTGAAAGTGAAGAGGATTTAAAACATTTACTGAGGAAGATCAAAGATCATAGCCTTCAATATGGGTTACGACTAAACATCAACAAAACAAAAATCCTTACGACTGGGTCAGCACGCAACTTCACGACAAATGGAGAAAAGGTTGAGGTTGTCCAAGATTTTGCTTTGCTTGGCTCTAAAATCAACACCTGTGGAAGCAGCAGTCAAGAAATCAAAAGACGCATTGCTCTAGGAAAAGCTGTGGCAAAAGATCTCTTTAGAATGTTGAAAAGCAAAGATGGCACATTGAAGACGAAGGTGCGTCTGACTCATGCTATGGTATTTTCAGTCGCTTCACATGGTTGTGAAAGCTGGACACTGAACAAGAGAGACAGAAAAAGAATTGATGCTTTTGAATTGTGGTGCTGGAGACATCTATTGAATATACCCTGGACTGCCAAAAGAACCAATAGATCTGTCCTAGAACAAGTACAACCAGAGTGCTCCTTGGAACAATGGCCAGACTGCGTCTTACATATTTTGGACATGTAGTCAGGAGAGATCAGTCCCTGGAGAAGGACATCATGTTTGGGAGAGAGGCAGGTCAATGCAAAAGAGGAAAACCCTCCACCAGATGGATTGACACAGTGTCTGCAATAATGGGCTTTAACATAAATAAGATCATTTGCTTGGCACAGAATCGGCAAGTGTTTCGATCTGCTGTACATAGGGTCACTATGAGTCGGACTCAACTCGACGGCACCTAACAACAACAACAACAACAACAACAACAACAACAACAACAACAACAATCAAACACAGTGCTAGAAAATGAGCTCCCCCAGATTGGAAGGCATTCAAGACACGACTTGCCTCCTCAAAGTAGAGTTGACATTAATGATGGGAATGGAGTAAATCCCTGGGACTTCCATTTGCTGATGTGTTGTTGTTGTTGTTAGGTGCCATCGAGTCGGTATCCGACTCATAGCGACCCTCACAGGGTTTTCAATGGCTGACTGTTTCGGGATTGCCTTGGGAGTGGATTGCCAGGCCCTTCCCCCATTTTTGTGGTGCTGGGAATTGAACTCGGGGCCTCAGAGACTGCAGTGCAGTGCTCTACCAACTGAGCTAAATCCCAGCCCCTTGCTGATGTGACACAACTCAAAATGAGAAAAAAACAACAGTGACTACAAGAATGAACTCAAACACAAAAATACCATGTGAACAGCAGTCTTGGGTAGTGTTTCATTCTGCTGTACTGAGGGTCACTACAAGTTGGATACGACTCAACGGCACCATACAACATTAAAATATGAGTTATAAGGCCGGGCGTGGTAGCACACACCTATAATCCCAGCAATTTGGGAGGCAGAGGCAGGAGGATAGCAAGTTTGAGGCCAGAGGCAGCCTGTGTAATGTACACCCCGATTCAAGATAAAAAATGCAAATGGACTAGGGGTATAGCCCAGTGGTAGAGCACTTGCAGCCAGTGGTAGGGCACATGCAAGTGCAAGGCCAGGTTCAGCCCCCAGTACTGGAAAAAAAAAAAAGTTATAGCTACTGACTTGCAAGGGATACGAGTTATTAAGTGAGAAAAATATGCAACAAATATGCCATTTAAAAGTCTGGTTTTTTGACTAACATGGAGAAGAGATGTGGAAGGCTGCCTGTGTTCACACTGTGAACATCTGTGACTTCAGGAAATTAAGAGTATTCCATCTTTGGACTATTTTCATCGCTTACAAAGAGTAAGTAATCTGTAATTTTTAAAAATCAGCAACAGTCATTTTTGACATTCCATCCAATGACCAAAAAGGGAGAAAACTGGGATAAGGCTTTCTTGTTTCTTTGTTGTCAAGTTAGGGAGGCTGGTTGTGGTGGTGCATGTCTAAAATCCCAGCACTCAGGAAGCTGAGGAAGGAGGATTGACAGAAGTTTAAGGACAGCCTGGAACACACAGTAAGGTCCAGGCCAGCCTGGGCCATACAGTCAGACCCTATCTCAAAAAAACCAAACCAGACGAAACCAAACCAAACATCAGGGAGGACCAGTGATCATGAGCTCCCTTGAGTAACATGTAATCATGGACTGTTACCAACTAGAACTGATATACTGAAAAGTACTTCTAATGAAAAAAATGGTAACTCCACAATGACAGTGCTTCAAGTTATTTCATACCTCCTCATTTTTCAAAATATTTCCAATTTCCTAAACTATTAAAGTCTACACCACCTGTAGGGTGGGATAATAGCTATACATTTGTAAATATGGGTCTAAGAATGTCAATAGAACTACCTAGGATCTGTTTGGTTTTTTGGGTGGCACTTGAGGGTTGAACCCAGGGATTCACACATACTTTGTAAACACTCTACCACTGGAATCCGCCCTCAGAGCATTTTTTATTTTTACATATTGAGATACTGTTTTGCTAGGTTACACAGGTTGCCCTTTGGCCTCTAACTTTCGATCCTCTTGTCTCTGCCTCCCAACCTGCTGGGATTAGAGGTATGTGCCACCACGCCTGGCTCCCCAGCCCATTTTCTATTTTTTACTTTCAGTCAGGGTTTAATTTACAAAGGTAGGTGTGGTTGTACACAGCTATAATCCCAATACCTGGGAGGCTGAGGCAGGAGGGTCAATGCACAGTACAAGCCAGCCTAGTCTATACAGTGAGACTGTCTCAAAAACCCAAAAACCAAAACAAAACAGTAACAAATTTACAAAGGTTGCCTCTGGCCTCCAAGTTGTGATCTCCTGCCTCAGCCTCCCAAGTCATTGGGATTATAGGTGTGTTCCACAGTGACTGGCTTAAGGTTTTTTTCATTATACAAATTTCCAAATACATACAATCAGAAAAAGAGTATTCTATTAGTAACATGTATCCATTATTCAGACTTTTTTTTGCCCTCCCCACTTTTATGAAATAAGACCTTGCTATGAAGCTCAGGCCAGTGTGAAGTCCTCCTGCCTCTCTGCCTCCTGAGTGCTGGGATTATAGGCATGTGCCACCATGCATGGCCTATTGCCCAGTTTTAACAACTTTTTGTTGTGTTTGTTTTGCTTTCTTTGAGATAGGGCATTTCCCTGTAGCCTAGGTTGGCCTAGAACTTGCTGTGTAACTCAAGCTGGCCTTGAACTGACAGCCCTACTCCCTTAATCTCCTGAGTGCTAAAATTACAAACATGCAACACCACGCCTGGCTTTTCTAGTCTGTCTGTCCCTCCCTCCTTCTCTCTCTTTTTTGATACAGAGGACTGAACCCAGGGCCTCACTCCAGCTAGGCAAGTATTCCACCACTTAGCTACTCACTCACTCCCTTTATTTATTGTTTTGAGATAAGGTCTTCCTAAATTGTCCAGATTGGCCTTGAATTTAAGATCTTCCTGCCTCCGCCTCCCAAGGGCTAGGATTATAGGTGTGTGCCACCACACCCAATTCTTTAACAATTACTAATTTATCAATCACTGAAGGTTATTTACCTACTTCTCTTTTTAATTTTAAAATTAAATTTTGAAAGCTATATGGCAAGGCAATTTTAATTAATGTAATAAAACCACATTCCTTTTAGTCTAGTATCCAACATACAAAAAACTATGTTAAAAGCAAAAGTACTTTGACATGAAGGAAATTAGTTTTTAATAAATCTGTTTAATGTAAGTAAACATGTCCTAGTAACACTGAATTTTTTTTTCCTTGCACAAGCCAGTAAATATTCTACCACTATATGGAGCTATATCTTCAGCCCCAAATTTCTAAACTTTATATAAATTATGTCCAAAGAAAATGAAAACTGATAGTAAATGTTAGAACAGGTTTTGGTAGATCCTTGTCAGAAATCACTATTTTTTAAGTTACCTTTAAAGAATTCTCCAGGATAGTCTGGTGGTGGTGATACCAAAGGAGAATCCAAGTTTACTATGGATTTCATGACAATTTCTAAAGCATTTCTTCCATACTGCAATAAAAACCAAAAGTTTTAAACCATTTTAGCATCTGGACACTTCAATCCCATGATCTCACGAATGCTATTAAAACATTTATTGTACCAAAACTTCAAAAATACCACTTTCAGCTATGATATATATAAATCAATTATATATTATATATGATTTGTATATATATATGATACGTATTATAAATCATATTATAAATCACATATATATAAATCATATGTGTATTGTCTATCTACATATATATAAAAGACTGTCTAATTCGGGCCTTTGCACACAGTAGATATTCAATAAACTAACAATTTCCTTTACTTCTGGGAAGTCACTCTTGATTATATCCCAAGTACTTGTTATATTCCTATTTTCCAATAGGAACGAATAGATGACTATATGGCAGCATTCTCACCAAAGATCTACCTTATGTATGAAATCCCATGTCTTACAAAAAACTGGTATTAAAGCAAAATTCTAATGGCAGGTAGAGGTTTCAATTTTAACACATTGTTGACCAGCAATTTTATGCAAAAGCTACTCCATGTCACCAACTATTTTTCTGTAATATGAGAATTAAAAAAAAACTTCAATATACTTTACAATGTATTGAAATGAAACTTTGTCCATATCTTCTATATAAATGTTTTTGCTATAATTGCATTCACTTACATCCAATAGTACACAACAGGTTTTGCAAATATATCTAGTTTCATTCTGCTTTCCTTTGAAAGACTAGTATGTGAACCTTTGTATGAACTTTTTTTTTTAGAAATTTTTAATGTACATCATAATGTGATTCATTTTGACATGCTTTTCGTTGTGACAATTTTCATATATGCAATTTGATAAGCATTATTCATATAGGTTACCCCTTGCCCTCCTGTATGTTTCCCCCCTCCCCACTTCCTATCTAAGTTTCCCATCCAAGTCTTCTCTATCTTTTACTACTATATAGTATTTTTCTATATGTCCTTGGGTTCCATTTCTGTTTAAGATAGAAACTTTTCCTGTAGTGGTCTTTGTTTCTATCTTGTTAGAACAATTACATGCGATTTTTAGTCCATTTGTATTGACCTCATTCTTATCTTCCCTCCCCCCCTTTAATGTGATCTGACCTTTGAGTAGGATTTTTCCTTCTTGTAATTTTGAGTCAGCTCTCTCATATGAGTGAGAACATGTGTTGTTTCTCTTTCTGAGCTTGTGTTCGTTCACTTAAAATAATTTTCTCTAATTC
>VMDO01000148.1:0-33909 GCA_007922755.1 Pedetes capensis | reverse complement strand
CCTTTGCTATTGTGAAAAGCGCTGCATTGAACATGGAGATGCAGGTGTCTCTGTGGTATGACGACTCATCTCCCTTTGGGTAAATTCCCAATAGTGTTATAGCTGGGTCATATGGTAGATCTATTTTTAGTTTTTTGAGGTACCTCCATATTGATTTTGTATGGAACTTTTTTAAAGGTACTAGAGGAAGTGCCAGTTTCTGTGCTGCATTCATCTGAACCACTTTATTTTGTAAATTGTAGATACATAAATTTTAAATGCACTGAATAAAACATAATTGATCAAAAAACATTTTTCTGGTGGTACAAGGGGGCTGAACCCATAGTCTTGCACCTACTTTGTAAATGTTCTACCACTGAGCTGTACCCCCAGCAACCCTATTTTTTATTATTTTTCTTCAGACAGCATCTCACTAAGTTATCACAGGCCGTCTCTGGTCTCAAACTTGGGATCCTCCTTCCTCTATCTCCCAAGTCGTTGGGATTAAAGGTATGTGCTCCTGCACTCAGCTAAGAACACTTACTACTTCTTTATACTAGTATAACTATCTCCCAATAAACTATCATCTAACAGATCACAACTATTTCGAATTCACTGGAATAATCACTGTGTCCACATATAATTCACTGAAAAATGCTTCACCTTCATGGTGTGCTGTTTGAAATTTTTGCGATACTAAAATTGTGATTAAAAACCTTAATATTTAGAAAAATACTTTTTTTTACAATAAGGGAAACATGATCAAACACAACCAAGAAAGCTTTTACAAAATCCTATATTACTGAGGGGATTTTTTTGTGTGTGGGGGAGTGAGTGTGTGTGTGCGTGTATGTTACTAGGGGGCTGAACCCAGAGGCCTCACACACTTTGAAAGTGCTCTACCCATGAGCTGCACTCCCAGCCCCCTTTTTACATTTTTTTAATGTTGAGACGGGGTCTCACTAAGTTATGCAGGTTTCCTCTGGCCTCAAATGTGTGGTCTTTCTATCTCCACCTCCTGAGTTGCTGGGATCATAGGCATGCGCCACCGTGCCCAGATATTCTGAGTTTTGAAGATTGTATAAACTAATGCAAGTACAACCACAAGTTAACTCATTACTAGTCAATAATGTTTGGGCTTGTTGTTGTTGTTGTTAGGTGCCGTCAAGTCGGTATCCGACTCATAGCGACCCTCATGGGGTTTTCAATGGCTGACTGTTTTGGGATTGCCTTGGGAGTGGATTGCCAGGCCCTTCTCCCATTTTTGTGGTGCTGGGAATTGGACTCAGGACCTCAGAGACTGCAGCGCAGCGCTCTACCAACTGAGCTAAATCCCAGCCCAATGTTTGGGCTTAGCACAAGTTTATTCGTGACCTGTTCACAATGTGTTAAAACACTGACTACCTTCCCGTTTTGTCACTGTGGACACTACATGTTTCCACAAGGTTACAGAGATGCTAAAAGCTAATACATACCTTATTGTCAAAGTTGAACCTGCTCAAATCCCTAGATTCTGTTGCTCTTCTGTCACCATGTGTAAGCGCCCCCTATCAAAACACAAAATTCCTGATCAAGGCATAGTTAAATCCCTTTACTAGAAGTTGGGCAACACAGATCATCTATTACACCTATATACATAACTCAAAAACTTACCAAACTCTCAAGTCTTTTAGCAACAATAGAAGCAAATCTTTGTTCTCCTGCCAATTCAGAAATCAGAAAGACATACTCGGGAGCAGTAACTTGGTTTGATCTATGAGTTCTTCCTGTAATGACAATTTTTTAGAGATCAATGATTGTGTTCACTAGGCAAAATATTCTGAGACCTATTCCTAACAGTTATCACTAAGGCGATAGTTTTAGTAAAAATTCTCTTAAGAGGGAAAATTTAAAATAAAGTAACATTTTTCCATACCACTCCAAAAAACTGAAAATGCTGACTTGAATGACATCCATAGATGCACAGCACAGATGGCTATGCTATGTTTAGAGCAACATTCTCTCTTAAAAGAGACTAGAACCTGCTGTAAAAACTTTTAATGGTAAACTTATGATTACTCCTACCTGAATTTTGGTGAACTACAATGTTGCTGAAACATAGCCACTCCGCAAAAAGTTTCTCCCAAAATTGTCTTTAAATCACCAGGTCATAGGAACAGAACATGAAAGGGAGCAGCAATATACTTTCAGTGGAGCCAGTGAGGGCTATAAAAGACAAGGAGGTAGCAGCAGGCCTAACAAGGACCCCCTACACCTACAGGTTTACAATGAAGATACTTCTGAGAACTGTTCCTAGTGAAAATGCCCAAAGGCCCACAAAATCCCACAACAGATCTTACTTATGCAGTTTCTAAGACAGGAAAAAATTAATTCATAATGCACTATATACATTATAAGGTATATGCAATATACTTTTAAAATGTAATCTAAGATTTTAAGACCATTGATATGTACATATGTTCCTACAGACTTCCAGCTATCCACCAAATGAAATCCAGTGCGGGGAACTCACCAAATTGTTGAATTGCTCTATCAGCACTCCAGGGTAACTCCAGAGTCATATGAACTCTTCGCCTTTGATTTTTAGCTCTCCGATCTGCTTGTAATGAGATACCCGAGCTGGCAGCCTCAGAGATGATGGCAATGTTCTGTACAAATTTAAGAAGAAAAAAAATCACCTCTACACAAAGAGAAGCAGTCTAGTGCCCTAAATATCCCCCTTCAGTGAACTTTGGTGGCCAGCAGTTCCAACTCTATCCTCCTTCCTCAGTACAGGATCCCAAAGTTGGCTGGGTAGGTGTATGCCCACAATCAAAATTAGGTGTCCACGACTCTCTTATTACTGTGAACATACTCCAGCCAATAGGGTATAGGTAGTGGGTATAACATCTAGGAAATGTCCTTAAAAAGTAGTACACAAGGGGCCTGGGGGTGTAGCTCAGTGGTAGAAGGTTTGCTTAGTATACATGAGGTACTGAGTTCCATCCCCAGCACTGGGGTGAAGAATGTAGGAGAAAGGCCCCTCTCCTCTCTGTTGGCTGAAATATGTAAGTAATGGGTAATGACTGGATCTGTGTCTTGGAACACAGAGGAAACTTGGAAATGGGGGATCCATCATTAAATAAGAACCTAGGGGCACTAGCACTCTCCTACTACAGAGGGTGAGGTAGGAGGGTCATTTGAGTCAGGAACTGGAGGCCAGCCTAAATAACATGGCCAGACACTGTGGGGAGGAAGAGGGAGAGGGAAAGGGGGTGGGGAGAGGGAGAGAGAGAGAGAAAGGGAGAGAAACAGGCAGACATATACAGAGGGAGAGAGGGACAAAGGCCTGGTTTTCTTTTCTGTTTGTTTCTTTTGTTTTTTGAGACAAGATCTTGCTATGTAGCCCCTCCCTGGCCTGGTACTTGCTGTACAGTCCAGGCTGGTATTGAACTTGCAGTGATCCTACTGCCTCCTCCTGCTAAATGCTGGGATTCCAAATGTGCACCACCATGCCCAACTTGGCCTGGTTCTTTTTTTCCAGTGTTTGAGACAGGGCTGTGCTATGTAGCCCAGGCTAGCCTCACAGGCATATACCACCATGTTCAGCCCGAGGCCTGGTTTTCTTTTTTTCTTTTTGGTTGAGACAGGGTCTTGCTATACAGCCCAGGCTGGCCTTGAACTGCAATTGTTCTGCCTCAGCCTCTCAAGTGTTGAGATTATAGGTGTCTGCTACCACACAGGGGCTGGAGGTTAGACCTGTTGGTAGAGTGCTACCTTGCACTCTAAGGAGGCAAGCTCAATCCCCAACACCACAAAAATGTGAGAAGGAAGTGGCAATCTACTCCCAAAGCAATCTGAAAACAATCAGCCAACGAAAACCCTGTGAGTCTGGCTCTGAATCAGACCTGACTCAACGGCACTAACAACAACAATATATGTATCAGTTTTGGACTGGAGTTTAGCTCAGTTAGTATAGTGCTGCTCCCCACTTTCTGAAGACCAAGGTTCGATCCCTAGCACTGCAAAAACAGAAGTATGTGGCAGTCCACTCCTAAAAACAATCCCAAAACAATCAGCCACTGAAAACCCTATGAGGGTAGCTATGAGTCAGAAATGACTTGACAGCACCTAACAACAGCAGCTATCACACCAGCTCCTCTTTTCTTGTTTTCTGAAACAAGTTCTCACTGTTGCCTAGGCTGACCTTAAACTCTTGATCATCCTGTCTCAGGCTCCAGAGAGCTGAGTTTACAAACATGCACCACCATGCCCAGCAAAAGGCCTGGTTTTCAACTGGTCATGCCAGCCCTGGTCTATGTACTCAAATGTGCACACGAGCAAAGTATCTACCTTGATTAAGCCAGGATGATTTAACAGCCCAAATTAATTCTAACTAATATAACTCCTAATTCATTAGAGGTAGATTCCTTTTTTTTTTTTTTTTTTTGAGACAAGGTACCTGTGTGTAGCCCAGGCTACCTGGCCTGGAACTATGTAAACCAAGTAGCCTCAAACTTATGACAATCCTTCCGCCTCAGGTTCCCACGTGCTGGGACTATAGGAGTGTGCCACCACACCTGGCAGCTTTATAATTCTGAAGGATAACCTTGAGAAAATATAATTTAATCAACTAAATTTTATAAAAAGACAATGCTCTTAATTGTAACTATCAATTCTCCAGTTGCAGAAGCAGAAAAGTTTATTGAAATATGAAGTCCACTGTGGGTGGAAGGGTAAGATTTTATTCTTCTTCTTTCAGATTAAGGGATGAGCTTGAAGGGGTGCCTATTTTTAAAAAATTTCATTAGCAAATGGCAATAGTTACCCATACAGATGAAGAAGAATGAATCTGAGAATCTTAAGATTTAATGAGGTTAACATTAAGAGCGTCTACAAGGGATGCAAGTATATAACACAATAGTAGAACACAGGCTTAGTATGAACAAAGCTCTGGGTTTGATCACTAGCACCAACAAAAACAAAACAAAACAAAACTCTTTGGTGTTCAGATATGCAAATACGATCTACAAGCCATTTTGCAATAAATTATCTTAATATAACATGGCACAGCAATACAACAAACAGCAAAACCAAAGGATATTAGCACTCTGAGCACTCGAGTGTCACTACAGACTCAGATGACACTTAGATGTCATGAAACTAAGATGACCCAGTGTTTTGTTTGTTTGTTGTTTTTTTTGTGGTATTTGGAAGCTGAACCCAGGGCCTTGCATATACTTTGCAAGTAATTTACCACTGGGCTTCACCCTGAGCTCATTTTAAAATTTTTCTTTTGAGACAGGGTCTTGCTAAGTTATGTAGGCTGTCTCTGGCCTCGAATGTGATCCTCTTACCTCAGTCTCCCAAGTTGCTGGATTAAAGTGTGAGTCACCATACCCCACTAACTCAGTATTTTTACATTCTGATGCCTGTAATCCTAGCAACATGGGAGGTGGAGGGAGGAGGATAGCAGTCAGAGGTAGCCTGCATAACTCAGTGAAATTCTGTCTCCAGACAAAAAAAAAATGGGTTGGAGGCGCAGCCCAGGGGTCAAGCACTTACACAGTATGTGCGAGGCCTTGAGTTCAACCACAAAAAACCATTAAAAAAATAATAAAATAATAATAATAAAATAATAATAATAATAAGGTTCCCCTATCAAGAACCATGTCCAGTTTGCATAATATAGAACACTTACTACATTCAATTTATGGTAAATGATGATAAAAACACATAAAATATTACAGCACATAACAAAAAAATATAGAATATTCAATAGGCATGTAACTTTAGTTATGTTTTTGTTTTGCTTTCTGGTGAAGATAAAAGTGTAACAGTGGAGGAAAAGATACCTTCTAAAGCTTAATCTAAACATAGGCATTGGTTCTTTTCACTGAAAAGAATCCCCCCCAAACATACCTTATCTCCATCCATAAATCTTTGTTTCTCTGTGATATTTAGTATTTCCACAGGCACATCAACTTCAGTTCTTGATTCGTAAGATATGCTTCCATCATCGTTGCTTACAACTCGCCCCTTGCGGCCAGTCATCTGAGAAGCCAACCAGCATCATTACAGTTAAGGTATCTGACTATGGGGCATGAAGCTCAATACTTCCCGCCTTAAAGTAACTTGGGGCCATGCACAGTGGTGTATGCCTGTAATTCCAGCAATTCAGGAGGCTGAGGCAGGAGGATCAGAAGGTCAGTGGTAGCCTTTGTAACTTACTGAGACCCTGTCTCAAAAAATAAAAAAATGTTGGCCACATGCAGTGGCACATGTCCAATCCCAGTGACTTGGGAAGTGGAGGCAAGAGGATCACGAGTTTTAGGCCAGAGGCAACCTGAAGAATTCACCAAGATCTCCACTCAAAATAAAAAATAAAAAATGGGCTGAGGGGGAGCCCAGTGAAAGAGCACTTGCAAAGTATGTGCAAGGTCCTGGGTTCAACTACCAAGTACCATTAAAAAAAAAAAAAGGGGGCTGAGGTGCAGCTCAGTGGTAGAGGACTTGCAGAGCATCCATGAGGCACTGGTTGCAACCCTCCAGTGAGGGTTGGGGGGGATGTGAAACTTGGGCCTGGTGCTGTCATGTATGCCTGTAATCCCAGCAACATGGGAGATTGAGACAAAAGGATTACAAATTTGAGGCTGGATGCAGTTTCATAGCTTAGCAAGATCCTGTCTCAAAATTTTAAAAAATTTAAAAAAATAAAAAAGGGAGCTGTGGGTACAGCTGAGTGGTACAGCACTTGCCCACCAATGGGTAATGCCTGGGTTTCAACCCCCTAGTACTGCAAAAAAGAAAAGTTGACATATGACCACAATACAAAACTGCATGCTAAGTACAGCAATCAAGACCAGAGGCTCAGACACTCAGACACTTAGGGTGGAAATACAAACAGCTCTAGGATGTGAACTAAAGCTGAGTCAGAGTTCTAACATCTACAAGGAAAAAACGGACAGATCATTATGCAATGATACTCTAAATACCAAAGGAATTAATAAACACTATTCGTTTTACAGGGTTTAAAAGTTGTAAAATGTTACCAAGAAGAGAAAGAGCTCTAATCAAAAGTCACATTTACCTCAGCAACATTCTCAGGGCCACCAAGCTCATCAATAAGTTCATCCAGGGTATTAGGAGGGAGGTCTTCAGCTAATTTTTCTAGTTTATCAAGCAAGTCTTTCTTCATCTGCTGTGCCCTCTCCACAGCATCCTGACTTGTTATAAGGCTACTGTTACTGTTGGTGTTACTGTTTGCTAGATAAAGAACATTTGTTAAACGTCAGTACAATTTCAAATACTTCTTTTGCTTAAAAGTACATTTCAGCCAGGTGTCGTGGCACACGCCTGTAATCCCAGTGACTCAGGAGGCAGAGGCAGGAGGATCATGAATTAGAGGACAAAGGCTACCTGTGTAACTTAGCAAGACTTTGTCTCCAAATAAAAAACAAAAAAAGAACCATGGGTGCAGCTCAGTGACACAGCATTTGCAAAGTACGTGAGAGGCCCTGGGTTCATTCCCCAAGTATTGCATAAATAAACAAACAAATAGTATACTTCAAAAATAAGTCAAATTTCTTCTTGAATACCTGGGGCACTATTAGGAGCAGGTGAGATAACTGGTGTAGATGAAAAACTAGGTCGTTTTGATCCAAGACCCGATGCTAATAAGGCACTTTGAATAGAATCTGGATCTATACTTTTCTTCTTTTTTTTATCTTTATTTTTCTTATGGTCTTTTCTGATTAACCAGGGATCTGAAAGTTAATTAAGAATATATGTCAAATCATTAGTAAAAAGAAACACAGAATCTTCAACGGAGACAACCCTAGACATTTTGTTCTGTTGTTAACTGATGACATGTAACATCATCACCAACTACAGTGGTCCAGTACACTCCATCCACCCACCATGCGGTACCATTCCATTGCTTGAGTTTTAACTAGCCTGACATGGTGGCTCATGCTTGTAATGCCAGTACTTGGGTGGCTGAGACAGGAAGATGCCAAGTTCCAGGCCAGCCTGAGCTACAGAGTGAGACACTATCCTAAAAATTAAATAAATAAATAATGACACAAAACTGGAATCATTATCTCACAAATATAATGCCCAAATTTCCAAGACAGTGGCGGTTGCTTTCCACTATGCAAAGATTAGAATATGTGAACGTTTATATTGCACAGAAGAAAAGGTTTTAACACAAAAGTCCATCTTCAAGTATAAGAAAACATATGTTCCCTTTGTTCCCATCTAATATATGGATAAACTTACCATCTTCCTCATCTTCACTAGACTCATCTCTGAACGGATTGAAATCATCATCATCTCCAGAGCTCATGTTTTTAGAGCTCTCGTAGTCACTTTCTTCATTGTCAGAGGCATCAGAACCACTTCCACTTTCATCAGAACTGCTACCAGTAAGGCCACCAACTTTTCGTGCTTTTTTGGCTTCTCGATTTATTTCTTCACCTACCCTCAAGGCCCAAGTAAGAGTCAGCCCAAAACAAGAAAGAAGAAAGGAAAAATGGAAGGAAGAAAAGAAGGAAGACATCACATTTAGTTAATGAGTTAATTCAAATGAGAAGCACAGAGGGAAAGCATTTACATAAGAACAATAAAATCACAAATAAGTATTAACATTTTGGATTCCCCAAAACTCAGGTTATGATCAATTACTCAAGAAGAAACTAGATACACAAGTGCAAAATCAAGACTGTCTTCAACTGCACAAGTTTCAAAACAAATTCAGGACAACTAAGTTAGAATCTCTGGTATAGTCACAATTTTACATGAGGTTTTTGACAAGAACCATGGTAACTATAGGCTATGGCCATGGTATACCTATAATAAGTAACTTAGAGAACCTGACTTTTAGCCAGACACATCCCAGCCACTTGGGAAGCTGAGGCAGGATGATTGCGACTTTGAGGATAGAGGCAGCCTGTGCAACTTAGCGAGACACTGTCTCAAAATGAAAAATAAACAAGTGGCTGGGAGTGCAGCTCAGTAGGACTGAACCTAGGGACGTGCCTTTGCTAGGCAAGAGCAACACCTCCAGCTCCTTTTTATTTTTCATTCTAAGAAAGGGTCTCACTAAGTTTCACAAGCTGCCCCTCTAACTCACAATCCTCCTCCCTCAGCCTCAGCCTCCTAGGTCACTGGGATTACAGGCCCATGCCACACCACTCAGCTCATAGTTAATCTTTATCCTACCTTGAGGTCACTATTTTAAAGAGACTGATAAATTAACTTCTGAAAGCTGAACCCACCTAAACACAAATTTTAGGTTTGTATTGTCATAAAGTAACAAACTTGGATGAATATACTACCAATATCAGTTGGTGGAGTGCTTGCTCTGTAGGCTATGAGGCCTTGGGTTCGATCCCCAGCACCTCAAAAATAAGAGAAGGACCTGGCAGGTCACTCCTGAAACAATCAGCCATCAAAAACCCTGTGAGTGGCAAAGAAGGACTGACATAGTGCTGGTCATGGCACAGTGTTGGGTAGTGTCTTGTTCTGTTGTATGCAGGGTCACTATGAGTCGGACTTGACTTGATGGCACCTAACAACAACTAATCAAAGGGTTCTTGAAGTCTTAAGCAACCAGTTCCCTATTAGAAGGCAGCTGTAGCGCTGGGCACGGTGGCACACGCCTGTAATCCCAGCGGCTTGGGAGGCTGAGGCAGAAGGACAGCAAGTTCGAGACCAGAGGCAGTCTGCGTACTTAGCGAGACCCTGTCTCAAAAAGTTAAAAAAAAAAGGGGGGGGGGCTTGGGGGCACAGCTCAGTGATCCAGCACCTGCAGAGCATGCGGGCACGAGGCCCTGGGTTCAACCCAGTACCAAAAAAAAAAAAGAGGCAGTTGTGACAACAGGAAGACCTGGATTTAGGTTCTCATGCACTGTTCATGAGCTTTGTGAACCTGGGAAGATTCCTTAACTTAACCTTTCTATGCTTTAGCTTCCTATCTATAAAACTGGAAAAGTAAGATCTAATTTCCTATTTTTTTCCTGGGTTTTTGTTGTTCTGGTTTTGTTTTAAGACAAAGTCTCACTTTGTAGCTTAGGCTGATCTGAAATTCACTCTGTAGACCCGGCTGGCCTTGACCTTGGGTCAGTCCTCCTGCCATAGCCTCCCAAGTGCTGGGTTACAGGTGTACACCACTGCTCAGGTAACATCTAATTTCCTAAGGAAATCTGGTTGGTTAAATGTTACAATGTTCAACTAAATCCTTAATCAGAGTACCTAGTTCCTGTCAATTCTTTGGGTTCTAGTCTCAAAAGTTTTACTTGTGCTTTCAAAACTACCTGACCAATAGTGAAAATATGCAACCACATGCCATTTCAAGAAAGGCAGTTCATTCCCCAAATACAGCTGCTTCAAAATACTCAAATATACTTTCAACATCAACTATTTAAAGAAACATACTCACCTTTCCGCTTCTTTACTTTATTTTCTTTACAAGGACTATCTCTAGGTGAACTGTTGTTACTTGGAGCTGTCAAATCAATTCCCAGCAAACTATAAAGTTTTTTCCTGTCTGGTGCAGGAAAGTGTTTTTCAATGAGTGACTGCAATACTCCTCTGTAGGAGAGAAACAGTGACAATTACTGCTTCACTCGGCAAAACAGTTCATTATATGTAAAGGTCTTACTGAACATATGTAACAGAAATACACTTCACTTGATATAACTAAAAACCCAGATCAAATGAATATTAATTTTCTAGGCCAAGTTTGTCTGACTAGAAACTATAATATAAGCCAAGCCATATAATTGTTCTATTTTCTATTAGCTATGTTAAAAGGTAAAAGACAACAATGTGTAGTGGTGTAGGCCTGCAATTCCAGCTACTGGTGTAATCTTAGCTACCAGGGTGGTTTACGGGGGGAGGAATACTAAAGCCCAGGAGTTCAAGACCTGCCTGGGCAATGTATCAAGAGCCTGTCTCAAAACAAAAATCAAAATTCGTAAAAACTAATTTTAATGTCTTTTATTTAACTCAGTATATCATTTCAACGAGTAATTAGTAAGATTAAAAACTAGTGCTTATCTTCCATGTACAGTACAACTGAACCTGAATTCATTTCAACTGCTGATAGCCACACGTGGTGAGTGGCAATTATAGGCAGTGAAGTACAGAAAAACACTTTAAGTCTTGCTCTTAAAAGTTTTCTGCCAGGCGCAGTGGCACATGCCTATAACCTCAATAACTTGGGAAGGTGAGGCAGGAGGATCAGGAGTTCGAGGCCACAGGCAGCCTGAACAACTTAATGAGACACTATCTGAAGATAAAATATACAAAAGGGGCTGAGTGCAGCTCAGTGGTTAAGTGCTTGCAAACCATGTGTGAGGCACTGTGTTTAACCCCCAGTAAGGGGGGTGAGAGTGGGATTCAGCTCAGTTGATAGAGTGCTGCTCTGCAGTCTCTGAGGTCCCAGGTTCGATTCCCAGCACCACGAAAATGGGAGAAGGACATGGCAATTCACTCCTGAGGCAATGCCGAAACAATCAGCCACTAAAAACCTTATGAGGGTCACTACGAATTGGACACAACTAGACAGCACGTAACAACAACAAAGGGGGGTACGGGGAGCAGTTTAAAGCTGGGCACATGCCTGTAATCCCAGCAGTTGGGAGACTGAAGCAGGAGGATCAATGCAAGTTTGAGACTACCCAGATGTACACAGGGAGTTCAAAGTAGCCTGGGCTACAAAGTGAGAATCCATCTCAAAAACAACAAAAAAATCGATTAATTTAACAAAACAGTTTTTAATTATTATCTTAAAATGAACATTTGAATGAATCTCCAAAAGGAAGAAACAGTATTGTGGCAAAGGTGACCTTGTGAATTTTACTAACAGAATTACCCTTTTTTTGTAGTATTGAGGGCCTGAACCAAGGGCCTTGCACCTGCTAAGAAAGCATTCCAGCACTGAGCTATATTCCCAGTCCCTTTTCCCCTTTTTTCCTTCGAGACAGGATCTTGCTAAGTTGCATAGGCTGTCTCTGGCCTTAAACTTATGATCCTTCTGTCTTGGCCTTTGAGTTGCTGGATCGCTAGGATTACAGGTGTGCACTATACAGCCCAGATCAAGAGTTAACACATTAAAAACTTTTTTTTCTTTTTGCACACTTGGGGTTGAACCCAGGGGCTCACACTTGCATGCTTTGCAAGTGGTGGACCACTAAGCTGTAAGCCTAGCACCCCCCCCCCTTTTTTTTTTCACTTTTTGAGGCAGGGTCTTGCTAAATTACACAGACTGCCTCTCGTCTCAAATTTGCGATCCTCCTGCCTCTGCCTCCTGAGTCACTGGGATTATCGGTGCGTGCCACTGCGCCTAGCATTAAAAACTTTCTGAAGGTCAAATCCCCATTTCCAGTTTTTATAGTAGATTTGATTATACTGGAGTAAACTAATTACTGCCCCCCCTGAAAAATACCAGTAATTTTAAATAGACAAAATTGAAACTAGAACTAAACGACAATGTCACAGGTTTCCAAGATGTTAAAGTCAAACAAAATCAACAGTCCTTCTGTTAGTCCACAGACGTACAGTACAGGCAAAATGCTTAGCATTTCAGGTTTGAGATATCTAAGCTACTATTTTCCAATAGATATACTGTTATATAAAAAAAGCACAGAATTGGACATCAAGTTGAGGACAACTTTTTTCTTCCTTCCTTTCCTTCTTTTCTGTTTTTTTGAGAGAGGTCTCACTTTATAGCCCAGGAGGCTTAGAGCTTGCTATGCAGACCAGGCTGGCCTTAATCTCATGTCAATCCTCCTGCTTCAGACTTCTCAGTGCTGGGATTACAGGCACGAACCACCATGCCCGGCTCGAGGAAAACTTATAAAGATGATATCGATGAATCAAAAATCTTAACTCAATGAAACACCAATATTTGATCTAAATGAAGAGAAATCTCAGCAAGAAATTCAAAACCATTACTTGGCAGTGGAAACAAAATCATTTAGTTCTCCTCCTCCTTCTTCCAAGGCTTCTAAAGTTCTAGCTTCTCCTGTAGACTGCAGACCAATTACAACACACTGGAGAACAGAAAATGCACTGATTAGAAATAAAGATATGCTTGTGATTCCTTATCAAGACATACTTTAACTACTTATTAAAATTAAAAGAAAGATTTCTAATCCACTTTTGTTTTTGTTTTTGTTTTTTGAAGCACGGTCTCCTGTGTAGCCACAGGCTAGCCTGGAGCTCACTATGCAGACTAGGCTGGCCTTGAACTCATGTTGATCCTCCGGCTTCAGTCTTTTAAGTGCTGAGATTATAGGTGTACACCACTACATCCAGCTTAAAACTTTTAAAAAGATTTCAAAGAACAACCCTTTATTATAAAACAGTTTATTCTATATACTGACGGTGCCAAAAAACATATACACATTTTAAGAGATGTCATCTATGTATATTACTTTTGAAGCTGTATAGAATTACAGTAGCAATGTATAGTATGACATTTTCTTAAAAGATGGAGTTAATGAAATGGATGCTAGCACTACCACACAACAGGCAAGAGAAAGAATATGACAAGACAGTTACCATTTCAGGAGTGCAAGACCATTTTTTTCTTCTCTTTTTGAGGTACTTGAGAGTTGAACCTAGGGCCTTGCAAACACTTTGCAAGTGCTCTACCACTGGGCTGTACCCCTAGCCAATTGTTAGTTTTTTATTTTGAGTCAGGGTCTCACTAAATTATGCAGGCTGCCTCTGGTATTGCATTTGCAATCCTTCTGCCTCAAGCGTCCAGGTTGCTGGGATCACAGGAATGTACCACAGCAGGCTTCCCTTCGTGTTTTAAGTAGATACACATTCATAAAAAAGCAAGCAAGCTAATCCAGGCACAGCAGCGCAGACCTGTAATCCCAGCGACTCAAAAGGTGGAGGAAGGAGGACCACAGGTTCAAGGCCAGTGGTAGCCTTTGTAACTTTGTGAGACCCTGACTCAAGATATTAAAAAAAGAAAGAAAAGGGCTGGAGCTGCAGCTCACTGGTAGAGCACTTACCAAGTATGTGCAAGGCCCTGGGTTCAACACCTCTGTACCTAAGGGGGGTGGGGTGGAGGAAGGAAGAAAGCTTAAGGGATGGTGGCAAATGCCTATAATTTCAGTACTCAGGAAGCTGAGGTAGGAGGATCACCTTGAGTTCGAGGCCAGCCTGGTTTATACAGCGAATTCTTGGACAGCAAGACCGTGTTTCACAAAACAGAATAGGAATGCTAAGACAATACACATCCACAGGTTCTCAGTGGTGATAGCCATGGATGAAAAAATTATACTGATATTTATTCTCTTATATTTTATGCTATGTAAGCTCTCTAAAAGTCATTGCTTTTAGAATTTAAAATAACATATTCCTTTCAAATCTTACATTGATTTTTTTTTACAACTATCCTTTAGGAAGACTAGACTAGACTTTACTAGTAGAAACCTCACTCCCACAAAAACTAAACAACCAGAAAGAATGAATTTCTTACTGTGTTCCCCAACTTACTTTTCCATTCTTGATTTCTTCACGAGCTAGCTGAACAACCCTTTTAACTTTGGATGCTATGCACAAGTATTTGAAAAATCTCTGGTGAGCAGACCAGAACTGACCCCACATGGACTTCTTCATTCGCTGTTCAGCATCAATCAGATCTGCAGCTTGCTGAAATCGCTCTCTGGCAATGACCCACTGAAGATACACAATCAACATTTTATAATTTATCCTTGAATGCAGTTATTTAAAACTCATCCATTCAGTCAGAATCTTTATAGTGATTTAGGTATCATTAAACAATTGTTTTTAGAATGCTCATGCAGAGTTGTTTCAAAACTCTTATTATCTAATGCAATCATGTTGGGAAATAGAGTTATATTGTAATTTTGAGAACTGTGGGACTGAAATAAATGGCTGGATTTTATGAATCACTTTAACAAAGTGAAAACTTGGAAAATAAGGGACTTGGTTGAATAACCTATCATGTGATATTATGTACTGCTTTGTAGCAGAAATGCATTCATGTAGGTTGACAGACATTAGGTGGACAAATCTAACAGAAACATCATTAGGTACATTGAAAACATTAGGAATTAAGAAACATTCCTCACCAGCTTAACTGCTTTGTTATACATTTTTACATAGCTCTGAGAAAGAAGGACTTCCTCAATTTTGAAGGTCACTCCAGTAAAGCTCAGCTGTCGAGCAATGTACATTCCTCTAAGCTTCATATCCATAGCAACTATTTCCATGGCACCAACACCTCTGAATAAAATTAAAACACATGGTAACTACCAGTAAGTAAAGCAGGACTTTAAAACCCAAAGGTTTTAGCAGTAACATCTCAGACTGCTACAGAGAACAGTGTGCACAAGCTGCATTACCTGCGTTCCACTGCTTGAATAAAATCACTGAATTCTCTAAATGGAGTTCCCTCACCCCATATTCCAAGACGGTTCATATAGGCCATGTTGCGTGGTTCAGAAGCACCTGGAAAAGCCCCAAATATATTACAACTGCAAAACCGTGTGTGCTTGTTTTTTCAATTGGGTAACTACTCACCGGTGGCACTGGCATAAACAACTCTGGCTTTTGGTAATTTGTTCTGAAGCTCTAAAACTGCTAAGCCGGTCTTGGTTGGCTTTGAAGAACCAACAGGACATAAGTTTTTTGCTTTATGGCATTCATCAAACACTATCTGGAGAGAGTGAGTTGAGGAATGAACCACATTAGTAGTAAGTGTCTTTCAAGAAGAATGCAGTTTTATCTCCCTGAGACCTTCAGGTTGTGTTCTTTAAGATTATACATAAAGCCAGGCACAGTGGTACACACCTGTAATCCCAGCACTTGGTAGGCTGAGGTAGGAGGACTGATGCTTGAGTTCCACGACAGCCTGGGCAATTATTCAGTGAAGACACTATCTCAAAAACAAATAAAAAACAACAATAAAAACCAAGATTCTCTTGTATTCCATCTCCCTCCCCCTCCAGCCTGAGGAACCCACTTAATTTGGTATTTGGTAATTATCTCAGCTAGATACTTAATTCCTAACTGGAATAGAGAGAAGGATCCACTGCAGCGAGAACAATCCACCACATGGATTACTGGGTTTTGTTTTATATTATTTATTTATATTTATTTTTGTGGTACCTGAAGATTGAACCTAGGGCTTGGCACATGCTTTCCAAGTGCCCTACCTCTGGGCTGCATGCCCAGCACATTTTTTATTTTGAGACAAGGTCTCACTGAGGCTGAAGTCAGGCTGCCTCTGGCCTCAAACTCACAGTCCTCTTGCCACTGCCTCCTGATTTGCTGGGATTACAGATGCATATCACCATGGCCAGATCAATTATCAGTATTTTTATAAACCCTATATATAAGCATGATTGGTAACCAACTAAAACCAGCATTTCAAAACTGGTGTCCCACATGTAGGACAGAAGATATACTATGAGGATGTAAGTCTGGGAATCACTAGGTTAACTACAGTCTTTCCTTAGTCTTCTCAAGTACTTTATCAAGTAAACAGGGACTGCAACTCTCCAAGTGAGGGACAGAGTATTTGGCATTCCGCACATCTATTAAAATCGTCCATAATCAGGAGCTTAAAGATTGATCTCCTATCTGACAGATAAAAAGGTGATTCAAATTTCCAGCTCCTTATGACTCTAATCACTAAAACACTCATCCTAACTATTTAACCTTGGGATTCTTCTTTTTCTAATTGTGCAGCCTTACAAAACTTGTCTGCCATTAAAAAATAAAAGGAGTGGGGGTATAGCTCAGTGACAGAGCAGCTGCCTAGCAAGGGCAAGAGCCCCAGCTTGATCCCCAACACTGAAAAACAAAACAAAAACAAAAGACACATTAGTACCAGCATATCTGGGTTTTTGTTTGTTTGCAGTACTAGGGGTTGAACCCAGGGGCTCACACTTGCATACTCTGCAAGTGTTGTACCACTGAGTTGCATCCCAGCCCATTTTTTAACTTTCTGAAACAGGGTCTTGCTAAATTACACAGACTGCCTCTGGTCTCGAACTTTTGATCCTTCTGCCTCCACCTCCCGAGTCGCTGGGATTACTAGCTCGCACCACGTCACCCAGCTACAGCATATTTGTTTTATTAAAGGATACTACTCCATCGAAGTCATCACCACACCAATGCAGAAGTTGTTTCAACCTAGTTTTGTATTTACCGCCAGACTGGCTTTCACCAATAAGAGAAGAATAGGTAGCAAAAATAACACCCTTTTTCACACTTCCATTGTGTTTTGAAGAAATTTTTCCATATTTAAACTAAAACAAGAAAAGAGAAGACTTTAGTTCATTCATCTTTCTCTCAGTAACATTTATCCCACCCAAAGTTCTGTAGCAGGACTTCTTAACCAGGTAAGCTCATAACAGACTCAGAAAAATCAGAGTATCTCCTAAGATAATGCACAAAATTTCTTGTGTATGTACATTCACGCACACTTGCAGCCACGCACATGCACCCCTTTGTGGCACGAAGATCAAGTTTTCAAAGTCTCAGGAAAGTCTTTCACACACACACACATACACACACAAAATTCCAAATCGAAACTCCTCTATAAAAAAAGATAACATTTGCTCTACAAATATTTACTGTGTACTTACTGCATGCAAAGCAGTATGGTTAGGTTCTGAGATATACATAGGTGTTATGGGTACTCGTTAATGTACCCTTCAATTATAATGCTCATAAATAAACTGTACACAGCAATTGCATGATTTTAAACTCTTTGTAGTCCTTGATAACACAGTACTTAATTAATCCAGTTAACTCAGTACAACCTACCCAAAAAGAAGCCAGTGATGAGCAAAAGACCTAAACAACAAACCATGTGGGGACTCACATGGAAAGCAGATTTACACTAAATTATTTTCAAGTGCTAACAAGAGGGCACATGTAGGAAGTATGCGTGTCTTACTCTGCTTTTACAAAAACAGGTGCATACTATGTCCATAAAGATCTGGTAAATGAACAGTGAAATTCTAATCTCATTAAACTGTGCTTCAGACACTGACATACATTTTCTCAGTTTATAGAATGATTTTCACATAAACATAGGTAAAGGCATTCAAGTCCATTGGCTAGAAAAATGCTGAAACCAGTCTCCAAGCCACAATTCCCTCCACAACGCAGAGTCTTGTGACCAAAGATGCTGGGCACACTACTCTCCACACTGAATTCTTACAGGCATTTAAAATTACTCTAGAAACTATAACCAAAAATCAATGAAGACTAAGAAAATAAAGTCCATTGCAAAAGTGATGATACCTGTTTTCTTGGCCACCACACAGCCAGTGTGGGGCACACAGAAATTCACAAACCAGTAATAGTGGCTAACATTATGCTTTCTGTGGAATAACTCATTTAATTCCTGTCACAACTCTATAGGATATAAACTATTATCCCTACCTCATAAGTGAATCAATTATTTACAGGATGGCCAACTAAGCAGGAAACTTTCATACCTTATTTAATGAATGAACCGAAATGTTTTTTGCTCCAATATCCCTCAAATCTCTTTCAGCATCATACTTTAAGTCATTTGAAACGCTAAACCTGTCATTCAAAAAAAAGAGAGAAATAAAATTAAATTCAAATTACATCATTCTACCGAAATAGAGAAATTCTGGAGTAAAGCCATGACGTGACACTTTAAAAAAAAAAATACCTTCTCACTTAAATCCACTCTTCGTCCTGAATTACTCAAACAAAAGCTTCTGCTACCAGTTCTGAGCACTTACCATAATGCTCTTTTTCTACTCAACAAATAGTTTTCATAGATGATTCCTGCTATCGTTCTGCCTTTTCCTACACCAGCACCATCACCTATTAAGAAGCCAGCACGATCTCCATTAGGTAAGAATGTTTCATGTTGCTAAAAAAGAAAAGGCTGATAATTAATCTAATCCTTCATGTCTCTTAATCTTTCACATATACCTTAAAGAATATATTAACACCACATATTTTTATGTAAATGACACAGGATTTGGCCTTTAGTGGGGATACTTTCTTTTTATGCCTGGTGCTTCAGGGTTGATCCCAGGGCCTCACACATATTTGGCAAGTAGTCTACGGCTGGGTGCATCCTAGACTCCCTCATTTTTTTTTTTTTTTTGGTAGTACTGGGGAGTTGAACCCAGGGCCTCACACAATGCTTTCTCCACGTCCTAAGCCACTGAACCACACCCCCAGCCCATTTTTTACTTTGTATTTTGAGACAGGGTCTCACTAAATTACACAGCCTGCCTCCAGCCTCAAACTTGTGATTCTCCTGCTTCCATCTCCTGAGTCACTGGGACAAAAGGCATGTGCCACCGTGCCTGGCTCTCCTTGCTAATTTTTTATCTTGACATAGGGTCTCAAGTTATATAGGCTGCCCTTGAATTTACAATCCTCCTACCTCCACCTCCAGAGTTGCTGGGATTATAGATATGTACCCCAGTAGTGGGGATACTTTCTACAGAGTTACTACTTATTATTTCCTTCTACCCTCCTATGCACCAACAAACTAAACCAACAAATTGGTGAGGTCCTCCATACCCCTTTGAATATTTGCCCAACAAATGCAAGCTTTTACATCACACACAATTATGAGGGCTATGCAGATCATTACTTATTTTACAGAAATGAACTATGACCAAAATCTGCTTCAAGACAAGTAGAGTAACTCTAGCTTAGGTGGTTTTAAACACCTATACAATACCTCACACAACATGGTAATGCCAGTTTATTCAATGACACCCCTCAACAGTGTGGGCAATCAAATCTTTCCAGCTTGGGGGGGGGGGGCGCGGATAACAAATGTTGTTGTTGGTATATAAATTCCTATCCAAGGAACAAAGTCCTTAGAATGGTAGGTAAAAGATATACCTGCTCCTAATTTTAGCAGCTATTCCCAGTTATATCCAAAAAGGTTACAAATTGGTCCTTTTTACTGGAAATAAATGCACTCTACATACCCCTACTTCACTTTCTCATTGTCTAACAGAAACTTAAACAAAAAAAGTAAGTATTGTATGTAATGATGAATTACCTGTGCTGCATATGTAATTGCCTCAAGCTGTAATGCTGAAAGCCAGCCATTATCAATGGTTTCTTCAGAAATGGATGTTTTGTACCAAACATCAGGAGGAGTGACACTGGATAAAGAGCTAGTTTCCACTACAGCATCTGGGTGACGCAGGCCGACTTTTACTAAATGAAATTTTAAAAATACTTCATTTAAATCATTCTACCAACATTTTAGGTCTTTTAAGATACTACAACATTTTCCTATGACAGAGAAAATATACCGCTACCATACTTGCTCTGAGTTTCTACAAAGTTACTGATGGTGCACACTTGTAATCCCAACAACTCAGATGGTGAGGCATGAGGATCACAGGTTTAAACTTTAGGCAACCTGTGCAACTTAGTGAGACCCTGTCTCAAAAAAATAAATAAATACATAAATTAAATAAATTCAAAAGGGGCTGAGGGTATAGCACAATGGTAGAGCACTTGCCTAGCATGCATGATGTCCTGGGTTCAACTCCCTCAGTACTAAGGGAAAAAAAAAGGTACTACTGATACAGTCCTGCTTAAATTTGACCAAAATGACTTACCTATGTATAATCATGTAAATATTTGCTAATAGGAAGATCTAGTTTAAAAACAGCCTTAGCTGGGTGTGGTGATGTGCATATGCAGCCCTGGCTAGTAGGGAGGCTGAAGTGGGAGGATCGCTGGAGCCCATAAATTGGAGACCAGCCTGGGCAACACAGTGTAACCTCCATCTCAAAAAATAAACTATAAAATAAAAATAAATAAAAATAAAAACCAGACTTAGTTCATACCACCAGGTTCTCTAGAAATAACAGAACATAATCCATGGCCCTACGTTATGTAATTTTACTTAACCGAATAATTCATTTGGGGAAACAGAAGTTTACAGGGGTGTACTCGTGTGCATTCCCTCCTCCCATATATGTACATTTTTTTGTACATATTTATTTATTTATGTACATATTTATGCTCAGGATAGAACTCAGGGCCTTACACATGCTAGGCAGGTGCTCTACCACTGACCAACATCCCCAGCCCTGCAATATAATTCTACTTTGCAAGGAAACCCCAGCCATAAATTAAACAGCAACCAACTTCCCCAAATATAAAACATATACCATTAATTTATCTTTTTGAGACTGAGTCTCAGCCTCTAGAATGCTGGGATTAAAGGCAAGAGCCAACACATCCAGTTCAATATGATTAACAAACCACTTCTATAAAGGGTCAGTTATTAAAAAAAAAAAAAAAGTGGGCTTATAAATATTTAAAAGTAAGTATTGACTTTATCTAAGGATGATAGCACATGCTTGTTATGCCAGCACTTGGAAGGCTGAAGCAGAATGATCAACATAAATTCAAGGCCAGTCTGGTCTACACAGAGAGTTCCAGGCCAGCCTGGGCTACACAGTAAGGACCTATCTCAAAACAAAACGTGCCGGGCATGGTGGCACATGCCTGTAATCCTAGCAGCTCGGGAGGCAGAGGCAGCAGGATCTCAAGTTCGAGACCAAAGGTAGTCTGCGTAACTTAGCGAGACCCTGTCTCAAAAAAGTAAAAAAAAAAAAAAAGGGCCGAAGGTGCAGCTCGGTGATCCAGCACTTGCAGAACATGCAAGTGCGAGGCCCTGGGTTCAATCCCCAGTATCACACACACAAATAATAATAATAATAATAATAATAATAATAGTACTGCTTTTAACTGAATAACTGTTTCTTTAAAAAAATTAAATATTGAAGCCGCGTGGTGGCGCACGCCTGTAATCCCAGCGACTTGGTAGGCGGAGGTGGGAGGATAACAAGTTCGAGACCAGAGGTAGTCTTTGTAACTTAGCGAGACCCTGTCTCTAAAAGTAAAAATTGGGCTGAGGGTGCAGCTCAGTGGTCCAGCACTTGCAGAGGATGCAGGCGCGAGGCCCTGGGTTCAACCCCCAGTACCACAAAAAAATATATATATATTTTCAGTTTTCTGGGCCACCTAGTTTTACCACCTTTTCTTTGTCTGTTTTTTAAGACAAGGGTCTTGCTCTGTAGCCCAGGCTGGCCTCAAATTCGCATTGATCCTCCTGCTTCAGCTCCCAGGGGGCTGGGATTACAGGCATGTGCCACCACACCCAGCTCCTAAAACTCATTTTAAATGACAAGAAAAGTGTACAAACTTGGAGTCGATATGAAGTTGATAAACAGAATACTTCAGTTCGATTTAAATGTTATTATTAGTGGCTTTTCACATAACCAAGAATATACAAAAGAAATTCTACACATAGGCTTTTCTTCCTCATCTTATTACCCTAATATAATGAAAAAGTAGAAATTTTTATACAAAAGCTAAAGACTACCGAATTTCAATTTCATGTTACAGCCATGAAAAAATCATCATCAATGTTATACAAAAGAAATGATGTTAATGAAAACCAGCAGCATAAATTATTTGTGTAAAAGATTCTAATGTTTTTATAATTTTGGGTAAGTCATGTAACAAACATATAGTTAAGATACACATTTATATCTCTACAACTTGCTTTGATTTTATAATCATTATTTATATAAACAAAACTAACTTAAAGTAAAACAAAACCCAAGCGTTTTTAGTCTTGGTTGTAAAATACTTAAACCTAACACAAGGTTCTAAATTTGTGTAGGGGGTTAAAAACAAGAAAAAAACAAATCCTTAGTAAAACTTTCACTAAGTGTTTTTAAAATACAATCCAGTTTAAAATACATTATAGTCGGACATGATGGCACACGCCTGTAATCCCAGCACTGGGGAGGCTGAGGCAGAAGGATAGTGAGTTCCAGGTCTGCCTGAGCTATGTAGAGACACTGTTTCAAAACAAAAACAAAAACAAAACAAAAACCTCCTAAAATAACATACTATAAAGCTTGCACTTGTCAAATCCTGTGACCCTTAACACTAATAGGTCCAAATAGGTAGCTACGTAGGAGAGAGTTATTTAAGTTCAAGAACCCAGAAGTCTTTGTTTTCACAAATTCCAAAAACATACACTTAATTGGCATATACTCTGCATAGGTTTCTGCATGACCCATTTCTTCTTCATCTTCTTCCTCTGGCTCATCTTCCTCTTTAACAACAGGAACCTTCTGTAACACAGGGAAGTACAATCAATCCCAAATTCAGAGACCAAAGGCCCAGACAGCACAAGAAAACTCTTCTGTAGAAACACAATCTTTAAGCTTGGAAACATGAGATACCACCTGCATACTCCCTAAAATTTGGGCCATACGTTGTGGCTTCCCTGCTTCCCCAATGATAAGCACAAGCAATAGCAACCTTCTCTGTCCCTTACACAAAAATCAATTATGAGAGGGCTCACTTCCCTTTAGCCACCACCATCTGCAACTACTTTGCCTTTCAATACTGCCTCCCTAAGGCCCACATCACTCTCCAATCTCAGTCTTCCTCTTCATTCCTGCTTCCGGACTAGAAAGAGCAACAAATGTGGGGACAAAAGATGGAAGAGTCCAAAGTACAGCCTATGTCATCACGTAAGACCTAAGTCTCACAATCCACCTTCATTTCAGTTCACACCCTCTTTTCCTCATATCCTAAAACCTAAACCAAGGGATCTCTGGAACATAAAGGTTTGTCTGGAGTACAAAGAATCTGCTTGAGATTGCTGTGTCTCCACAGATGCAACAATCACACATAAGATGGCCACAGAACTTAGAGAAATGAGCCAAGTGTGGTGGCACGCACATGTAATGCCTGGAATCTCAGCAACTCAGGAGGCCAAGGCAGGAGGATTGCAAGTTTGAAGCCAGAGGAAGATTGCATAGCTTAGCAAGACCCAGACTCAAAATAAAAAATGGGCTAGCAGGAGCAGCCAAGCAGTAGAGCACTTACAAAGTATGTGCAATGCTCTGGGTTCAACCCCCAAGTACCGCACCCCCCCCCAAAAGGAAGAAGTAGTTAGGAGGAATAAGGAATACAGAAACCCTGAACATGCCTCCTTTTCACTACCAGTAAAGCCATCAGGAAGCTGTTTGGAGCTGGGTACCTCCTCAGCTCAGTGGTACAGTGTCTGCCTAGCATATTCAATGCCCTAAGTTCGATCTCCAGCACTATGAAAAAGAAAAAAAGGAAGCTCTTTGTTCAGGGAATGGTATAAAGCTGCTGTGAAACTCAGTGTACCTAAGAAAGGAAGAGGAGGAGGAACATTTTTCTAATTACTTAGCTGAGTCCAGGGCAGAATATGCTTGCACAATGCTAAATAAATGTGAAAATGTGGGGGATAATCATCAAATCAAATCAACACTAAGAATAAAGTCCTGAGATCAAATCCAAAACGTCCCCAATGTTCTCAAAATTAAGGCAAAATGAAACCCGATTTCAAAAAATGGGACTGGCCAAAAAAACAGATCTAAATCACAATTCTATTATTATTTCATTCTTTAGCCTTGGGGTGGTTGTTGTGAGGTGCTGTCCAATCGGTGTCCAACTCATAGCGCCCCTATGTACATGGGTGGCCAGGTCTTTCTCCCAAGTCTACAGCACCTGGTGTTACCAAGGGGTCTCCCATCCACACACTGGCCAGGCCCAACCCTGCTTAGCTTCTGAGATCTGAAGGGATCAGATGCCACAGTGGTATGGCTGCTGGCAGTCTTTGGGTAAACTACCTAAACTCTGAGTTCTCTCCACGTCCACCTTCTCACCTTTTCCTCATGTATAAGACAGGAATGCATTCTGTGAAACAAGGACCAAGTATCCTCCTTTCTCCCTCCAACCTTTTCTTTTTTTACCTAGATCTTTTTAAAAAAATCACCAGAGGTGTAAGTGAAGGGTAAGCTGGTAGTGCTGAGGTCTCAAAATCCAGGGACCAAACAGGCTATTTCTAAGGCAGCTTCATGCCAAATGGCAGCTGATACCAAGCTTTGGGTTAAGAAGCTAAGTAAGGATAAAGGGAGTCCATAACACCTAGAGAATGTCTGCCCAACATACATTGTGGACATTTGCTAGGCAACACCAGGCAACTTTTACTAGATGAGTAATGTAGGCCCAGAGCTGTCAAGTACTCCTATTTTTCAGGAGAACCTAGAAATCAGGATTTTTATATGCCAGCAACATACGGTATTCAAACTTCTTCAAAATGCTATAAAGTCAAAGAAAACTCATGTGTCAACTAGTTTTGGTCCACAGGCTACCAGTCTGCAATTGGTTATGTTTCTTCAATGGTAGGCCAACACAGAACTTTTGGTACATTATGGGCAACCTGTTTAAGGACCATGATGGGAACACGATCTCTACATCAAACGTTTCTTTTTTCCATTACTACAGGGTTGAATCCAGGGAGGAACACGTGCTAGACAAGTGCTCTACCACTGAACTGTACCTTGGTCCCTTTGTCCTTTTTAGAGTATATTATTTGTTGTTGTTGTTCGGTGCTGTCGAGTTGGTGTCCAACTCATGGTGACCTACGTACAACAGACCAAACACTATTGTGCTTCTCTGCTATTTATAGGGTTTTCCATGGCTAATTGTTTTTTCGGAGTGGGTTGCCAGGTCCTTCTCCCAAGCCTACAGCACATAGTGTTCCCAGGTGGTCTCCCATCCAAGCACTAACCAGGCCTGACCCTGCTTAGTTTCCGAGATCTGACAGGATTGGACGTCACAGAGGTACGGCTGCAGACTTAATAGTATATTAGTTGTACAAAATAATAGGTATCATTATGACTTTTTCACACATGTACACAATGTACTTAGATCATATTTCCCTTCTGCCTTCCTTATCCCCTTCCCCCCTCCTGCTAACCTCCCCATAGTTCCTCTTTTACTTTCATGTTTTTTATTTCATTTTATTTGCATACAGTATAATGAGATGCATTATGGGATTTTCATACAATTGCTTCATGTACTTCACACTTGTTCTTTCCCACTTAACCCCCATGTTCCTCCTCCCTCTCCCACAAATGTCCTGCCCTCTCCAGATAAGTCCCCTGGTATTTTCCAATCTTAGATACATATATATATGTTACGTATGTATATATACACAAACACATACAAATATACATACATATATGTATATATATATATATATATATATATATATATATATATATATATATATAATTTTTTTCCCTTTACGCTAGATCCAGCTTCTACGTATGAATGACAACATGTGGTATTTCCTTCTCAGCCTGGGTTATTTTGCTTAACATGACGCTCTCCAGATCCATTCACATTCCTATAAATGCCATAAATCCATACTTTTTATAGCTGAATAATTTTCCATTGTGTATACATACCACAGTTTTTAATTCATTCATTTATTGATTGACGTTTGGATTGATTCTGTATCCTCACAATTGTGAACAGTACTGCAATAAACATGGAAGTGCAGGTGTCTCTGTGGGAGGATGATTTAGATTCTTTTGGGTATAGACCCAGGAGTGGTATAGCTGGGTCATATGGTAGTTCTATTTTAAGTTTTCTGAGGAACCTCCATACTGATTTCCATAATGACTGCACTAGTTTACATTCCCACCAGCAACTCTTGCTTTGAGACAGGCTACCTGTGGCCTTGAACTCAGGATCCTCCTGCCTGAATGTCGCAAGTCACTGGGATCACAGGCACGTAGCCCAGGAGTCTGGCTTGAAGATTTCTTAAAGAAAAATGCTTAGTGTTTGAAATCAACTTCCAGGTGCTGCTGGCATGTAAGCACTTAGTAAACCAGAGGCTGCCAGTATCTTTATTCTCCTGGTCCCTGTTCAAAACCTCAGGTATATGTTGCGGGGCTGTCTCTACTTCCACATCCAGTGTTTCAGTCCTAACAATCTCTTGGAATTGTTATGTATACCCTCCTCTCATATTCCTCCTAATCTTCCTTCCCCTCATCCTTTTTATATCCTGCCACCCAAGTGTCCTATCCAACCTGCCTTTCCTCCCACAGATTCATCCTGTCTCGCTAGCAGGCCCTTACCCAGCCACTGGCTCCTCACTGGGGCTGCACTAAGTCAAAGTCCTTTAAGCACAGTTCAGGACCTCTACGGAGCCCCAATTTGCCACTGCCACTTATTGCAAGCTAAGTATACTGGCATATTGTCACCTAAGCACGGAGTCACCATCTCCTCTGTGCCTATTAATGCTTTGGCTCCTTTCCTAAAATGTCCTCCTAACGTCTTTCCACATTGAAAGTCCTAGCTCTATCACACCTCCTCCATAAAATCTACATGGCCACTCTTATTTGTGGAGGTCTCAACTTCCCACAAATTTGTAACCTTTATTGTGAAAATCACAGTGTACCCTTTGATGGACCTTATGTTACAATTTAATCTAAGTGTATGTTCAATTTTATGTTTTCTGAAAGAAGAATCGTGACCCAGGTGTGGTGGCACACAACTGTAATCCCAGCGACTATGGAGATGGAGGTAGGAAGATTCCAGGTTTGAGGCCAGAGGCAGCCTGTGTAACTAGGCAAGACCATGCATAAAAATAAAAAAATAAAAAATGGGGTGGGAGTGCAGTCCAGTGGTAGAGCACGTGCTACGTGTGAAGCCCTGCATTCAGCCCCCAAGTACTGCAAAAAAAAAAAAAAAAAAAAAAGAGGGGGTGGATAGGCACTATGGTCCTTACAGAAACTCACTACACATATACAGTGTTATCCACAGAAGTTATTAAATAAATGTATAAAACCAACTGATCTGAATTATACCATGCTTGAAAACTTTGTTCTTCTTCTTCTTTTTTTTTTTTTTTTTGGTGGTACTTGGGGTTTGAACCCAAGGCCTCGCACATACTTTGCAAGTGCTCTACCACTGGGCTTCATTTCTAGTCCATTTTTTTATTTTTTATTTTGAGCTATAGTCTTGTTGAGTTATTCAGACTGTCTCTGGCCTTGAACTCACAATCCTCCTGTCTCAGCTTCCTGGGCAGCTGTGATTACCAGCGTGAGCCTCCATGCCCAGCTTTCCAAATTTTAAGAAAAAAATTTATCCCACACAAGCTAGGTATGGTGGTGCATGCCTGTAACCCCAGCAATCGGGAGGCTAAGGCAAGAGGATCTACCCAAGTTTGAGGCCAGCCTAGTCTACACAGTGAGTTCCAGGCCAGCTTGGGCTACACAATGAGACTCTGTCTCAAGAAATAAATCACAAGCAATAATCATCACATAACTACTCCTAACTACACCGTTACATGATCTCACAGCTTCTAACTAGCTACATATTCAGGTTCAAACATCTGAGGCTTAAGCATCATCATAGGTTTATTTAACGAAGCAGTCTCCCTCTACTTCAAAGTTTTTTGAGGGTTGTTCTAAAGTACTTTTAGTCCTGTGTACTTTCATATCAAACAAGAATATAGTCACAGCTATTTGAAACTTACCATGGTTGGGGAAAAACTCCTCATTTTCATGTCATTTATCCATATTCTTGCTACTTCTTTATTTGAGGATTCCTTCTTTACTGCACCATTGCTTACATCAGCTGAAAAGGAGAAATCAATTTACATTTTAGAATAAAATCTCAATCTCTTCCGAGTTTTAAAAATTCACTGATGCTTACTCATTCTGTAAACCAAAAATTATCAATGTCCCTCTTGCTAAACTAACCATAAGCATGAAAATATTCAAAACTGTGCATCTTTATGCAAGAATTAAATTTAGAAAAAAGGTAAACTGAGCTAGCACTAAGGCGCCTAACTAATCCCACCTACTGGAGAGGTGAGGGCAGAAGGACTCCAGGTTCAAGGCCAGAAGCTAGCCTGCGCAAATTAGTGAGAAAAATGGGGGTTAGGGTTGTGGCTCAGTGGTGGAGATCTTGCCTAGGCTTCCACAATGCCCTAGGTTCAACCCCCTAGCATTGAAAAAAAGTGTGCATGAGAAACTTAAAAATCATTTTGAGCAAGACTCTTTAACCAGTACTCTTAAATACCAAGAACCAGTATCACTCTGAGACATTTCACTTTGGAAAAAATAAAATAAATTCACAAACCTGTGTTATCACCAACATGGAATCAATCTCATCTGATTTAGTGTTGCTTACTAATTTTACAAGGCAAAACAATTATTTGTAGAAAGAGAAAAATCAATTGGGGAACTCCTCATTTCCCTCCTGCTATCCTGTCCGTAGGGTAAAGAGCCGAATAAATAAATGACCCTTTTTTTCGTATGGATAGTTGTCAAACTCTTTTTAAATACAACAGAAGCCAAGCATCTTGGCACACACCTGTAATTAGTAGACTAAGAAAGATCACAGGTTTGAGGCCAGCCTGAATATACAGAGACTCCTGTCTCAAAAAAAAAAAACAAAAAGCCGGGTGCCATGATGCCTGCTTGTAGTCCCAGATACTTGGGAGGGAGAAGCAGGAGGATCTCAAGTTTGAGGCCAGAGTTAGCCTGCACAACTTGGCAAGACCATATCCAAAAAATTTTTTAAAAAAAGGGACTGGGAGTGCAGCTCAGTGGTGGAGCACCCTAGGTTCAATCTCCTAGTACCATAAAAAATAAATAAATAAATAAAACACAAAAAACCCAAAGGCAGAAAATTGAGACTACTAAAAACAGAAACACTTACTAGCTGCTGTTGCAACTGGCTGAGCAATATTAGCAGGGGGCTTCAGTTTCATGAGTTCATTGAGACTATTATTTTTGAGTAGATCCTTCAGTTGAACCTGATCTTTTGAAGGTGCAGAGCTCATGGCATTTCGTACTGCAGGTGCAGAGACTGAAGGGCGTGTGTTTGCAGTAGTCTGGATAAACTTTGTTAAAGTGATGGTTTGCCTATTGGTCGTTACAGGTGGTGTTTTAGTCATTACAATTGTAGATCCTAAGGTCGGAAGCTGATTTATCTGGTTCAGCACAAATGTTGTAGTAGATGGAGGTTGCTGCTATGAAAGAAAACACAACATTTTACACACTACAAAATGGTTTCTTCTCCAACACAATCTATATCCACAAACATGGTAGGCTATTTAAAACTCTAAAATTATTAATTTTATTCTTGTCTACTGGTACTTCATTTCCAATTTAATATGATTAAGTATAAATTATCAAATTAAAATATTTCTTTTGAGAAATTTCTTTTGAGAAAAAGATATAGTAATAGTATGACATTTTATGTATCCATCAAAGGCAGAAAGCAAAAAGGGAAGCTATCCCCAAGCAAACTGTGATATATAGTAATCCTAAGTAATACGCCTAGAAACAGAAAGAATTTCTAATACCAGCACTGCCCAACTAGGTAGATAATCTTGGGCAAATCACTTAAACCACTGGAGGCCTGGGTTCTCTTGGGGCCAATTTTCCATTTTTAACATTGTATGATTCCTATTCGATGCTTTGTTTGCTATCATATAGGTTAAACTAAAGTTAAGAACCTAAAAAGACAAAAACAACTCAACCAGGTAAACTACAAATATTGGTGATAATGTGAGTGCTATTGAGACTAAGATAAAGCCACACAGCATTTACTTTTTATTAGGAAGTGAGGTGGGATGGGAAGAAAACAGACCAAAGGGGGAAAAAAAAAAAGAAACAAAAAAGATGCCAATGTCCATAACTGTAAGTATAACTGAGATCTTTTTACAAATGTGAGTCCACTACTTTTTTCCTCCTCAAACTATAATTCTCCATGACTCCTTTAATAAAAATCTTCTGGATTGCTATTTATCACTTTTAAATGTAACTTTTTTTTTTTTTTTTTTTTTTGAGACAGGATCTCACTAAGTAACCCAGGTGGCCTCGAACTTGTGATCCTCCTGTCTCATCCTTCCAAGTGCTGGGATTTCTGGCTTGCACTATCATGAGCAGCTTTAAATATCATTCTTAATAACAACACAAATTGTCAACTTTTAGCCAGTTTGTCCAAAAATTTTGTCATTAGGCTTTTTTAAATAATTGATACATTTAAGGCAAGTCAAAGTAACTATACATAAAGCACTTCTTCTTGTGGGCACTCCTTGGGAATTGAACCCAGGCTTACACATACTTTGCAAGTGCTCCACTACTGGGTTGCACCTTCAGCCTATTTTCTTTTTTCTTTCTCTCTCTCTCTTTCTTTCACGGTACTGTTGAACCCAGGGCCTCTCGCTTGCATGCTTTACAAGTGCTGGACCAATGAACTGCATCCCCAGCCCAGTTTTTTACTTTTTCAGACAGGGTCTCGCTAAGTTAAGTAGAGTGCCTTTGGTCTTAAACTCGAGATCCTCCTGCCTCTGCCTCCCGAGACGCTGGGATTTCAGGCATGTGCCACCACACCTGGCCCCTTTACTTTTTTTTGAGACAGGGTCTTGCTAAATTACACAGACTGCCTCTGGTCTCGAACTTGCGGTCCTCCTGCCTCTGCCTCCCCAGGTGCTGGGATTACAGGCCTGTGCCCCATTTTCTATTTTTTGAGTAAAGGTCTTACTAATTATGCTGGATGCCTCTGGCTTTGAACTTGTGATTCTCCTGCCTCCACCTCCCAAGTCACCAGGATTACAGGTATGTGCTACTGCTCCCAGTGTAAAGCACAATTACAATCACATAGAAATTATGCATAACAATGGAAAAAAGCTGAAATAAGCAAAACTGAAAAGTGAGATAATGTACATTCCACAAATTGTTTTATGATTGCAATTAAACTCAAAAAAATTCCTTTTGTTCTAATTACCTTCTCATCAATGTAAGTTCCAAAGGAGTAAAAGAAATGTTTTACAGAGTAGGAGACAAGAGTACAATGTTGAGAGACTACTAAAAAAGCCAAATCAGGGAGATAAACTTAGTTCATATAAAAAGGATACCATCCTAAGCTTTGATACCATCCTAAGCTTTTTTAGAAACAATGCCCAATCTGAATAACTCTTACCCTCACATTTAACAGTGCAGGAGTAGGTACCGTCTCTGGTTCTTGTTTAACAGGAACTGCTGCTTCTGTCTCCAAACCTAGTTCTAATGCACTAAGTGGCACCGACTGGAGAGAAAACAACGTCAGAAAGAAAAACAGAGGAGGACAGCAGTGAATTCTGTTTCAAGAACAAGAGTTGCATTTCTTTTATTAAAAAATAAAACAAAACATCAGGGCTGGAGTTCAGCTCAGTATGACAAATGTGATGATCTTTGTAAGTGTAAAATCTTTACAAAACTCTGGTGACAGCAGAATCTTCTTTTTGCTTTCAGTGAGTGTGTATAGTGAAGTCACAGGAAAATGCCCTATAAAGTACTAAGACAACTATAAAGGACATGAATGGTTCTCTCACAAAAACTAAACAATTCATCTCCTATACATCTACTTCATGAATGGAGATATTTGCAACATAAAATATTCAAATGTATATATAAAATTAACATTTAATAATACTTATTTCTATAAGTGGAAATTACAAAATAAGATGAAACCCTACTGTTTATCAGAGGCTTTGCAAAACGTACCTGCTGAACTGGAGGAGTAGGTGTTGGAGTGGCAAACCCTGCATCTCCACCATCAATATCAAACAGATCATTCGGACTAATTCCACTCTCACTCAAAGCAGCAAGCAGTAAGTCTTGCCCTGGTTCCACCATCTTTAAAACAAAATATTACATATTAACATAAAATTCTTAAAAGTAAAAAATATCAACTCTCCCCCAAATACAAACAATCCTTTTTTTTTTCTTTTTGAGACAGAGTCTTGCCCTGCAACCCAGGCTAGCCTTGAACTCATGATCCTCCTGCCTAGCCTCCTCAGTGCTAAGATTCTAGGTGTGCACCACCACATTCAGCTACAATCCAACATTTTCTCCCAGACTCATTCATTTGATATTTATGAAAAACTTGGAAGTTTACACTAAAACAGAAAGGACAGAGAGGTATGTAATTCTCAGGCAGAGAGAGTACATGTCTACAAAGCAATGCGGGATTCCAGAGGGGAAAAGTGAACTTCACCAAGGTAGAACTGACAAAGATGAAAATAGAGCTGAGTCTCAAGAAAGAAATCACTAGCTAGACAAGAATCTTCTAGAGGACAATGCCTTCAAACTCATTGAGGCAAGAAAGAAGTACATTAAAGTAATTAACATAGGTATGGAAGCTCAGAAAAGTAAAGGGCTCCTCAGGTAAGTGATAAGGAAGATACCATCCACAGCCTCATCCACCACCTACAAGGTCTACCTAATCCTGTGGGGAATGCAGGTCACTGAAGGTTTTTCAGAAGGAAGAATGCTTGAAAGAGTAGATCTGTGATTTAGAAAGATCACTCAACAGCAGTATGGAAGCAAACTAAAAGGGATCAGAATAGAACAGAAGCAGGAAGACATCCTAGGAAAAAGCTATAGCAGATCAGTAAAGAGGTGATGTGCTAAAATCACAAGGAATGGAGAGAAAGGAAGAGTAAGTTCCAAAATATTTAGGAAGGAGAATCCATCAGACTTAGCTTAAGCAAAAACTCACAATAGAAGGGAGAATATAAAGGATACCAGGAAAAAAAGTACTTGTTGATGGATGGATGGCTGATTAGCGTTAAACCAAGAGAAAATGGAAAAAAAAAAAAAAAAAAAAAAAAAAGAAGTTGAGCCCAGATGAGGGAGTAATTTAGAACTGGGTAAATACATTTTAGGTTGGGGATTTCCAACTGTAATCTCAGGAGACAGACCAAGGTATCATATCACTGAAATGAATTTTTACTTTCCTAAAAGGGAGGAAAAACAAAATTTAACAGTTTTTTTCAATTTTAACTTTTCTCACCACTTTCTCTGAAAATAATCAATTTATATATAAAAGCATATTTAGAAAAAGCCTGACTATACTATTTTTCTCAAAATGATGTGCTTTTTATATACATAATATACTTTCAGCTAGTGCATTTGTTCTCAGACTGTGTGATAAAATTAAATGTTTCATGAAGTCCTACAAAAAATGGTACTAGCCAAGACCACAGTACCATGACCACTCCCCCCC